>CM041783.1:121198407-121343801 GCA_023374045.1 Limonium bicolor | reverse complement strand
CTGTCACTGTGCGGGGTCTGTGCCAGCTCTTCACTGCCTCAATCTTAGCTGGGTCTACTGAAACTCCCTCAGCTGAGATCACATGACCAAGAAATGTCACCTTGTCCAGCCAGAATTCGCACTTGCTGAACTTGGCATAAAGTTGCTTCTCTCTTAGAGTCTCCAAGACTGTCCTCAAATGCTGCTCATATTCCTCTCTGCTCCTGGAGAAGATCAAGATGTCATCTATGAATACGACCACTGACTTGTCTAACTTGGCTTGGAAGACTTTTTGTATCAGGTCCATAAATCTCGCTGGTGCATTGATCAGTCCAAACGGCATCACTGTGAATTCGTAATGGCCTTACCTGGTCCGGAATGTTGTCTTCTCTATATCTGACTCCGCTACTGCAATCTGATGATATCCGGAATGCAGGTCAATCTTGGAGAACACTTTTGCTCCCTTCAGCTGGTCAAATAGGTTATCGATCCTGGGCAGTGGGTACTTGTTCTTGATCGTGACAATCTTCAGCTCCCTGTAGTCGATACAAAGCCTCATTGCTTCTGTCCTTCTTCTTGACGAACAGCACACGAGTGCCCTAAGGTGAGACACTGGGTCTGATGAAACCCTTATCTAGTAGCTCCTGTAGTTGTTTCTTCAATTCAACCATCTCTGCAGGGCCCATCCGGTAGGGAGCCTAGGCAATCGGTCCCGTGCCAGGTACGAGGTCGATGTTGAATTCAACCTCTCTCAGCGGTGGCAGTCCAGGTAGCTCCTCCGGAAAAATGTTGGGATACTTCGACACAATGGGAACATCGCTCCTGCACTTCGTATCCGTTCTCAGATCCTAGGCATAACAGTAGTAGGCGGTAGCACCCTTGGACACCTCCTTCATTAGTGATAACGCCGATAAAACCTTTACAGTCGGCTGCTTGGGCTGCATTCGGTATAATACTGTGATTCCTGTAGCTGACTTCAAGAGGAGACGATGCTCTGCACAGTGTAGTCTACCTCTGTACCGCCGTAGCGTGTCCATGCCCACAATTATGTCAAATCCCATGCTAGGGAAGACAATGACATCAAGAAGGAAGTCTGCTCCCTTGATGTATATGCTTGGATTCTTGCATTGCTTACTACTTTTGATCAACTCTCTGGATGGCAACAAGACTGAGCAGTCATGGATATCCTCTGTAGGGGCATCTATCATAGCATGAAATTCTTGGGATATACATGAATGAGAGGCTCTAGAATCAAACAAAACGGTGGCCTCCACTCCATTAATTAAGAACGCGCCTGAATTTATAGAGTAGAATTTTAAGATTTCTAGGCAACTTTTCCAAGGTAGCTAATAAGGGTTAATTGTTATACATGTGATGACCACTCCATTGCTCTTTGCTTGAGCCTGGTTCAACACATTCCACCTGATCCCTGAGTTTCCAACCCCTACAACAAAGCAATTAAAATTCATAAGATTTCCATTCTTATTGAAAGATTCATGATCAACTTGAAGATTACAATGCTGAAATTGTAAAATACATGGCTAGGTCTGTCTAAAGGTTAAGTTTAAACGGCCAAGTTTCATGTGGGTCTGATTAATGATGGGTGTGAGGGTTGTGTTGGGCTTGATCCTCTTCACCCCATGGTAGATAAGTCAAGCTGCTCCTCCAGATATCAGCACATCACCCGACTTCAGGAGGATCTTGGTAGCAAGGTCCATCCTCCTCACCAAATAGAAACTTCGTGTCGTCTCCAAGTGATATGGACACCACTAGAACTCCTCTGGTGATGGACTCTAGAGATTCGTCCTTGTCTTGATGCACCCCTAGCTTACCTTCTTTTCCATAAAGTTGATGATGCACACGTCTGAGGTTAGGTCTGGGACAGGCTCATCCTCCAATTCTTGTGCTGCCTAAACTACAGCTCCAATGATGGTCTGCAACTCTCCCGGGATTGGTGGCACCTCCACCTCTTCATAGCTCTTGGTGGTGTGGTTCCATTTCTTACCTAGGCACATGATCTTCACCTTCATGGTTGAACCATTCTTGAAGGTAGGGGTGTAAAAGTTTCCTCCTTTCACACTTAATTCTCTGATCTTGAGGATCAATGCATACTGGACTGCTGGGGTAAAAAACTCTCGTAATAAGATCATCCCGGGTCTCAATATCCCACACTTCTCTAGTGGGTGTGGTTTGGCTTCAAAGGAAATGGTGGGTGTGGAAAATGGAAAAATAGGAAAGCAAATATCGAAAGCTGAATGAAAAACAACAATTGCTATTAAATGAGTAATTCAAGGTTCACAACTGGTTTTAGAACAAAAGATGTAAAAGAAAAGAGGGATTTATAGTTCATCCCTTTACAATAAGGAGAAAAATTAATTAAAGAAATGAAGCGAAACGAAGATCTAAGCTTCTTAGATAGAAAGGTAGTCCTCACTAGGTGAACTCGGGTCATCACTCGCTGCTTCAACACGGTCCACCAGGTTGAGAGTCTGTGCTTTGCCTGGCCTCTGAGGGTAGTTCTGCCCTAGCCTCTGTGAATAGTTCTGGGCAGGGCGGTTGGTAGATGGTCCAGCACCTCCTGTGCCACCTCTACCTGCTCCTCCAGTAGTATTAGTAGCTGGGGCTCTGGTCGCTAACCCGGTGTGTGGCTTGTAGTTCTTGGAATCCAAGTTCGAGAAGCACTCGAACGATCTGTGCCCCTTCCCGCCGCAGTAGTGGCAAGTCACAAGGGTTCCATCACACTCCGTGCCTGGGTGGTCCTGCTTGCACTTCTTGCAGAAATACCTTCTTACAGGTTTATCTCCTGTTTCAGTTCAAGGTTAGTAATGTGATAGCAAAATGTAACCACAATATAGATTCTAACTTGTCTCACCCCTAGGTGACTGGGAGCGGATTGGCTATACATCAGTATATGAGGGAACCATGTCCTTTTCATTCCTCCCCTTGAAGAACTTTCCCTTCCTCTCATAGTTTTGGGAAGAGTTTCCTCCACTCCTTCCTCCATCATATCCCTTCCTCTTGCCTAGCACAGAATCCTGATAGGCAATGGTGGTTTCGTAGTCATTTGCATCATCAGCATGCTCCTGTCGTTACAATATGTGTTAGTGGGGAAATCTTAGCGTACCAGAAATTTCAGAGTCATATTCCATACCTGTAAAGTCATTCCTCTGGTGGAACCGATCATAGTCATGATCCTGAAGTTCAAGCAGGTATGGAATTTGTCCACCAGATACCTCGGAGCGTAAGCTCCCTCTCTGATGACACCAAGCAACTCAACAAAATAATTATAGTACTCAGTAACAGAGGAAGTCCCTTGCTTCAGCTGCTCAAATTGACTTCTTAGCCACTTCTGTAGATAGGATGGATAGAACTTAGCTCTCAGGGCCGCCAGGAATGCTTGGAAGTCAAAATTCGCCTGGGCAGTCAGCTCGGCTCTGGCGGTCAGCCACCATCGATGAGCGGGTCCTTGGAGAAAGTAGGCTGCTATGTCCACTTGGCGATCTGCTGGAACGTTTAGAGAGGTGAAAGCTTTCTGTATCTCGTCGATGTATTTCTCCAAGGCCTTCGGTACTGGTTGGCCTTCGTAGACTGGGGGACGAAGGTCGTTGACCACTTTCAGCCAGTTGAACTCCCGGGGACCGTTAGGTGGTGGCGGTGGTGGTTGTGGAATTTGAGCCTGCTGTTGAGCTAATGCAGCCGTCACAATCTGAGCGATGACATCTGTAGTAACTGCGTCGAGTCCGTAGCCTCCTGGGGGACCCGCTCCTCTTCCTCCTCTTCGAGCCATTTAACCGGTAATGATGGTTTTTGTTACTCAGAAGTTGTGTGTTAAGTCTAGATATCTACATTGTAAAGTGTGAAGTGTTTATAACGTCCTAGGGACGGTGCGTAGATAGAGCGTTCATGGATAAGTGTAGTAATGTAAAGCAAGTAAAGTGAAGTATGGGGTACGGGTGTAACACCCCTACCGGTAATCACACAATTATCTCCTAACCCGTCTCAATTACCAACAACAAAGCAGCGGAATTCAAACTACAACCGGTGGTGATACATGTCGTTAGTCACCCACGTGACTAACAAGGCCAACCAATCTCAATATAACCAACCAAATTACAATATCGGTCTGATGATGAATATACCGAGTATAATATACCAAACAATACATTCCAATTCCTTAATCAAATCTCAATTCAATACAAACTTCAATCCCATATTATACATTACAACCTCAATTATGTTCTATACCGAGTGTCTATATTTCATAAGACTGCCGATAACAATTCGGACTCACAATTCAACATTTCAAATTAAATACATCATTCCTAAGCCAACTACTCATGCTCATATAGTAACCCCGTCTTACACTCTCGGACGGTGATCAGCTTCCATGTACCTGGAAAGATAAAAATGGTGCCCCTAGGGGCTCAGCAAAATTGCTGCATATTTCGCATACCCCGCGTGCTAACGGGGGTACACCGACTACTTTGGTCGAGAACATGCGATTCATTTTATTTCAATCAACATGCAGACAACATACATTATATATGTACATTAACAAAAACTTAACATTCAACCAAGGAATGCAATCACACTAACACAATAAGTTTGTTAGTTGGTATTACTTAATCTTAGGCCTTGAGGGTTTCTCCTCACTATGCCTTACTCAATTACTCATTGTTTTACCCACTCTCTTGAGTACTCTTACTCAAATTCTCTTACTCTCAACCTCAAGAAAGTTCTACAATACTCAACTCAATTCTCCACTCAAACTCGATTTCTCAAGTCTCTCAAGTTTCAACTCAACACTCAATACTCAAATCAATTCTCAAACCAATTCTCAATACTCAAAGGCATCTTTTAAGTCTTTGCCCATGACCTCCGGGCAGAGTCATACACAAGACTCACCACCGGGCTTACAAATACAAATGGAGCTATACAATTAGCTCCTCAAATTCTCATATGTCCAGTTCTCTACCGGACTACTCAAATTCCCAAAACTCCTCTCTCGGAGTCATTTCACAATCTCATGGATTAGCCTAGAGGTATCTCTCACGATAACATCTATTATCTTAGGGAATTTCTCAATGTCTAGTATTCTCAGATTTAAGGTTTTACCCAACTTATCGCATACTCTCATGTTCGGGATTGTTTACGTTAGTCGGATCCTCTCATTGGGGTTCGACTATCGTTCTAAGGGGTTTGGTGATCCCTTACAATTCTTAATTCTCTCAAGGTTCATGTCTTGTGCATTCATTAAATCCTCTAAATAGAGGTTCCTTATATACTTCCGCTAATAATTGATTTGTGGATTAAGTCAATTTGGTTCTCTAACCGTTATCGGGAGTTTACTAATTCCCGTACAATTCTCTCACGTTCTAGTGAGTTCATAGGTTTGCATTATCGTTTCTTGGTTCGATAGTTTTAGTGTGTATCCACGTTTTTATTAATTCGCAACTTGACTCTCTCTACGAGTCACTACTCAAACAAGACTCAACTATGAGTTGAACTACAATGCTCATTCACACTCAAGCAATTCATCCACAGTCATGCATTTCATGAATTATACAAACTTTAAATTAAAAATACAATCCAACAACAAGCAATACAATACAAGCACAAGGGAGTGCAAACAATCCGATTCGTGCATTTATCTTGTTAAGGTGATCACACAATCAAACAAGCACACAAATCAGAGTAGCCAAGGTAGCATACGGGCATGAGAAAATCATACCTTTCACCGGGGTTAGCTTTACCGTGTGACCTCACGTTCCTTGGTTCACACTTGTTCCACTGATAACATTCAAATGGTTCTATTAACATTAAGGTGTTACGGTATGTACAACTAATACTCCCGTACTTACCCCGTTATCCCGTTATTCCTTAGTTTGTTCATATGTTTTTAAACTCACAACTTTCTCATTCACTTCTCAAACTCGTTTACACTTCCAAGGACCTTTATAGGTCACCAAAAAAGTCCTAAGCATCATCTAAAACCATCCCCAATCAATTCCCCATCATTAGGACACCTTAAAACACATTCTGTTACATTTTTAGCCTGGTCCGGGTTTGTGTCCGGGGTTACCAACCCGGACCAAATACGGAAATAAGTTTCTGGTGTGTTTTTCATGTGGTCCGGGTTTGTGTCCGGGGTTGCAAACCCGGACCACCCCCTGGGACGACTCTCTGCCTTGTTTTTGATGTGGTCCAGGTTTGTGTACCAATTTGCAAACCCGGACCACCCCTGGACCTGTCAAAATTTACAGTTTTTGACCAGTTTTCAACCCCTAATTCACCTCTAATCATTCCTTAATCTTTCCACATGTTTTCTACATGTTTAAACACCTTAAAACATGCTATAAACCTCTTCAAACCATTGGTCAAATCCCTACTCAAATCCTTGCTCAATTTCTACATATTTCAATCCTCACTGTTACATTTTGCACTCTTGTGCATTTCTAACTCCCTCTTGGTGGTTCACCTCTTGTTCTAACTCCATTTGATCATTCCATTTCATTCCTAGACAAATGCATTATCTACACCCAAGTCCAACCTTCATTCCCAAGTTTATACTTACTAACTATTTTTCTTGAAATTCTAAGTTTCTATCATCAATTATGCTACAGATTTTTGCATCTCTTTAATCCATCCTCATACTACCATTCCAAGGTTAATAAACCACTCTACTCATTCCAAATGAACACCTAAGTTCTCCCATTGTCAAAGTCACCTAAAACACTTATTTTCTACTAAAATTTTGCTATAACTTCCCCATAAACCTAACATATCCAAATCCATCAATTCTCACCTTTTTCCATCCTAAACTAGCCACACCCATACAAGGGTCCTACCAGCACTCAAAGCAATCAAAATTTACCAAACAACAACACAATCACAATCTCAAACCACTTGGCTCCAAAGCCCTCAATTCAACACCAATTTTCCATTGCACCAACATAACCACAATTATCTCTCAATTTCAATCAAGCACATTCCTAGCTTAATTCTGATCCATTCTTTTTATTAACACATTTCCCAAAAATTTTAAGACAATCAAGACAAATATTAAGGTAAGTTTCTTACCTAGAATTCTCATGAGTTCCCATTTCAAGTCTCCTCTTCTTTTTCTCAATTTCGGTCAAATGGGCAAGGTGATTGCCAATGCTCCAACCCAACATTAAATAAGGAAATGAGATTAAGTAAAAGCACTTAACTCATTAATTAACTCAAGATTACAAGGAAAGGCTTAAAACACTAAAATTGGCTTTACCTTGGAAACCCTAGAAATAGTTTCTTGCCATGAATCAAAGGAGAACCTCTACTCCATCATTGGAGGCTTGGAGAGTAGCTCAAAACAAGGAAAGAACAAGGCATTACAATGGGGAAAAATCAGTCAAGCTAGAAGGATGAAGAAAAATGAGTTTTTCTTGAATATTTTTACCTTAGAAGAGAGAGGGGACTCCAAGCTCCATAAAAATGACATTTTCTTCACCAATGGGGTATACCCATGGAGATGAACTTCATCCTTTGAAGATTTTGAAAAGAGGGAAAGATAGATCTTGATGAGAGGAGCAAGAATATGTAGTTGGTTTTTGATTTGGAGCTTTAATGTGGCATGAACAAGTGATGATATATGAGCTGCCATGGAAGGGCTGCAAAATCGCAAGGAGGAAGAATAAGGGGAGGAAATCACCAAAGGGGGAGATGGGGATACGGCTGAGAGGAAGGGAAATGTGAGAGTGAGAGGAGAGAGAGTGTTAAAGTACTTTATGTACCTTTTTGCTTTTTCTTTCTTTTTCTTTTCTTCCTAGCTAGTTAAGTGAGTGTGAGTGAGCTTATTTTTATTTTAAAAACCGGTCCAACTTATACATATGAGCTGGAGCGTTTTTCGTCTTTTACAGAAAACGCTCGTTAATTTACCCGGTTTAGTACTATTCACTAACCGGGCCCGTTTTCCGGATTTTTCTCGTTTCTTTAATTTTAATGGCTCTTAAGCTTCCATTAATGTTTAATTATAGTTGTTTGGTTGACTATAATTTTTATGGGTCCGTTTGACCACTCAAAGTCACGTTTTTGGGTTTTCTCGAAAAACATGCGCTAAAGCTTTATTAGCGTTTTAAATTCATTTTATGGATCCGTTTTCTTCGGGAATTATTCCCGTATATTAATTAGGCATTATTAAGCCTTGTAAATTCATCTAAGACCCTTGTCCAGGTCGTATTCCTCCTATGATCACATAACGCTCATTTTAGCGTTTTTCACTTTTTAAGCGTTTTCTCTATTCTTTTGGATTCATTTTCTTTACCAAAATTCTTTAGGCACTAATAGGCCCTCAAATATCAAATTAGAGTAATTTAATCACCCTAATTAAGTTCAAGGTATTTCAATCTACCCCCCTTAAAGAACTTTGCCCTCAAAGTTGGTGAACCTAATATCGTTAGTCACCTAAGTATTCAATGCTAAGGTTATAATCTCCATATAACCCGACAGACTCCAACAGTCTGATTCAATACATACCACGCATTCAAACAACACGTCATTGCATGCATAGCAATCAAAAATATCCTTTTCCAATCTCTCCATGGGGGTCCATCCGCAGACAATTAGGCACTAAGTCCTCCCCCATATCGAGTGATCCCTCAGGTATCGGTCACATTTAAACACTTACGCTTTCTGGTTCACGACTGTCATGACTTCGGGCACTTACGCTCTCTGGCCCTACGGTCCTTTGGTTTTGATCAAATTCATTTGCACATCTAGATATCCTCAGGCTCCAAAGTGGGTACTCTTCCTTGACCGGACTACTCATATCCGGTGGCCCTTGGAAAAATATAAAACACACACTACAAATGTCCTACCGGTCACTTAGTATTGTTGCTCGTCCGTTGTAGTGGTTTCAAAACTAATCATCACCTCCACCGGCTCACAACTAGCCTTACTTCCTAGGTTTGACCCGATACCGGTGCCTAACCTTGAGAAGGTCCAACTAGCACCCGTGGGAGTAGGTTCAAAACCGTTCCACGTTGTCAAGTTTGAAGAAAATCATTTGTGCCAAAATCAGTTTGGAAATTCATTTTGAAAGCTTAATACAACTCCAAATTCCAATTTGTGTTAGTTTCACCTATCACTAGTGTGATTACTTGTGGCCACTTATAGGGAGCTTCTGGAGTCATTCAACCCCAATGTGATCAGCATTGGTGTTGAACTATCCTTCCACCCCAATTTGTGTTCGGTTTCCCTTGATCACTAGCAAATCAAGTTCCACCTCCCACCTTAATTCACACAATCAAATAGTCAATCATTATTTCATTTTCTATCTTTTTAATCTTTCTAGCCATAATCATACAACAATACATTTTCAATTTCTAGAGTTCATTAACCCACTTACAACTCATCTCATCAATTATTACTCAATTATCTCCAACTACTATACCTAAGAAATTCAATAGTGTATAATCAAATAATTTCCTATCCTCCAATTGTTCACAAGTAAAATCCATCAACTCAAGTCCCCTAGGGGACTCAATTCCCACCAGGTTCAACATCGGCTTCATACCGATTTATACTTATCCAATCTCCCAAACATACTTATTTCTCAACACCGGTTTCATACCGGCTCAAATCTAATACTATTACCAATTGGGGTTCTCATTCCCCTAGAGTTTCTCTACTCCTTTCCATTTCAAATCTCGCAAATCACCATATTTACACAATGAGTGGATACAAATGTTTATATAACATAAGTACCAATCATCAAAACAAATTCTTATGCGCTATACGCATAGTAGTTTACGCACTTGTTACGTAAAACATATACTTCGCCGTTTTCACTCTACCCCCTTAAAAAAGGATTACGCCCACGTAATCTACCATGTGTCAACATTGGACATTGGTCTAAGGCGTTCAGCCGTCAGGAGTGTTCTAACCTCCATGTGGTCTATTATACAATGTTCCTTGATCAAAGGGTCTTAACCGTATTACCGGTTAGTCCCTGCATCAAGAATTTTCATCGGAGTTATTAAACTCTTAGCCGGGTTCGGTTTTTAGCCTCAGAGGCTTCAAGGCATTGATGGTTAGCCATTTAATCACTAGGTATATTAACCTTAGAACTCTGGGCCCACAAGCTTTTGCTGCGCGACCCTGATAACTTGGGTTTGATCGCCCTTCTCGTTATTCTTGATGTGTTATACATCACCCTTTCTATCCCTTTTATCTCGGGAATAAGGTTTATCAATCAAGCGTGGTATTTGTTTACCGTACACGAACTCAATGAGTTACAAGTTTTCTATTCAGCTCTCTGGAATCTATGTACATACTATTGTGTACTTCCGTGATTATTCACTGGGTTCCTCCGACTTATAGTTGAGGTTGAGCCACTACTTAGTTGTAGTGCTTCCTCTGTTGTCAGTGGCTTCTGAATATGCAAGTGTTCTTTACTTGTATGACCTTGCATTTTCTATGCGTTGGTCCTTATGACTTTCGTAAGTCTTCTTCTGCTTTCTATTCCAATGGAATTCACATCTTGTGATTGTTGGTGTGTTTCACACCCTTCGTGCTTCTTTGGCCTTAGGCCGCACGGTTGTTTATAAGTTTTAGCTTAACTGGCTAATGCCATGTTCGTTGGTGGAATGAAGAATTTACCACCATTGACCTTTTCCATATTCCTAGCTATCCCACTAGATCATTACTGCACAAGTGCAATACCAAAACACTCAGTCCTACAGAGTGCAGAGGCGTAAACCCTTGGCAGTAAATCTCTCATGCGATTGCAATAGGAATGATCATTTCTGTTTGTCATCTCGTATTTAACAACTCCATGTCATTGTGTGGTTATTAACATAGACTGGTCGCTCACTGCGCACCATGTTCGTGTTTATTTCCAACTTCGGTTTCTATGGCATCCGCTATCACTTAGCTTCTACTCATGTTTTTCTACCATTTAGACAATGGTTCGCCATTTTCTTGGCTGATTACAGAATATGTTATTCTTTCTGTTCCTGAGCTCCTTGAGCGTTATTTGCTTTACACTTCGCGCTATACATATACAATGTCTCTTCTTAACCGGTTACTCTTTAGTTTTCAACAATTGCTATAACAGCTTATTTCCACATTGCTTGGCAATAATTATATGCTCAAGCTTCACTATATTAGTAGTTCTGAAAGAGATGTATTATCAGATATTCACTGATGGTATCCCCTTGTTTGGAATCTATATGTTCACCGCTCTCGCGGTCTCACATTAATGAGGGGTATCCTTGCTCGTTGGTTATTAAACCCTTTACTGGTGCCGTTCTTGACAACTTTCCATATGGTTCACAATGGGTTTTGCAACCGTTGAATTATGTATTGTAATAGTTTCATGGCATACTAGCCACGTTGCCTAGAGCTCCGCTCATCTTAGGCTGTTTACAAGCATTGCTTCTCCTTATACCATCAAATGGTTTGGAGGTAAGTATTTTGATATTGATCAGTACAATTTATTTAATCTAGGGTATCCCCTGGTAAATGGGATCCCTTCGGTGTTCTAACCGAGTATTCATTCTAACTCTTGTGCTCTTATCACGCTTCCGACACCCTTCAAGGATTGCTCCTGGGTGTTATTAAGTTATATCATTACCTTTGGCTAACATTTATGAGAATTGTTCAGTTTATTAACCCGCCTTGCGGTTCTGGATTTCCAACTATCCCGTTTAGGGTCGTAATGTCTCCCGTCCTTAGGGTAGACCATGGATACTTCCCTTATGGTTTTAACCGGTTTCGTATTTCCTTCGGTGGTGAATGATATCCTCCGGTACCTTAGATGATCACTCTGGGTATTATATCTTGTCCATTGAACATTGGCGTGTTCATGTTAGGCATTTGCCTTACCGGGTTTAGACCGGTCATTCATACCAGTTATTTCATTCATTTATTTCAAGATTTTTGAGACATATCCAATGTCTTTATTTAGTTGCTAGTACTTTTCGCACTTCTTGACTCTTAATCATCCTCCTGGAGTAAGTTCTTGACTCCTTTAGCTTGTAAGCTAATCCGATTTCCTTCGATTGTTCGAGGTATCCAACTGTTTCGGTTTGAATTTACCTTATGGTTCGTAGAACGGAGTCAACTACTTCCCATGTTTCATACACTACTTGTATACATACGTGGGGTACCTTATTGGTACGTTACCACTTACCCGACTAACTCACAAATGGTCTGTCAGGCCCGCAAGCTCCTTCGGAGTGCGGTCGTCCCATATCCCATATTTGGATACACTCGTAGTGCTCGTCACACGCCTAGGTGAAGTATTCTATTGTCAACTCCTCTTGTATCATTTTATGATAGCTTACCTTGATTATCTAGTTTGGTTTTAAAAACTGAGGTTTAAAAGAAAAGTTTGTGGTTTTGAAAGAAAAATTTTGTGTTTGGAATTAAAATCTAGAGTTTGAAAGAAAGTCTTCATGGCATTGCCATGTCTGAGGTCTTGACCAAGTCTAGCTTCTCACTGACTGGTATGTTTGTTAATATGATGGTCGGGCCATTGGGCCCTTCCATGGTACTTTAGTAAGTACTTGTCGGTCGTCAAAAGTCTTCCAATTGTCTTGTTGTTGTTGTACTTGCCTTGGCAAGTGCGCGGGTAGGTCGGTTTTCAGGTTAACATGTAATAACCCACAATTCATACCTTATGTTATATCAGTTGCAATGTTATTCTAAGTTGGATTATTTATTTCTTTGCTATCAGTTGGGACTCCGCGGTATTGTTTTATTTGAAGAGGGCAAGGAAGTCTTTCCATAAAACAATTAAGGTAATTGTTTTAATAATTAATAAGGGAAGGGATCCTTATTTAATTATTCCCCTTCTAATTATTTCTTACACCACGATCAGTTTTCCTCCATCAAGTCCATCGTGCGTTTAGAGCGAGCGTTCTTCCATTCCCTCTCTCTCTCCTCTATTCTCTCTGTTGCTAAGGATCGTGAAGGGTGCTGCTACAATCGAATTGGGGAGTTTTGTTGCTGCGTTTCTCTGTTTGATTCAGGTAGGTAATACAAGAATTCGGGACTTCGTTACTGATTTCCTTCCCTCTTAGTTTTCTGATTTTCAAACCCTTGTTCATGATTAAATCAGAGGATTTTGCTGCGGTTGGGTTGTGGTCTACGTGATCTGCAGAACGATTCAGATTCGTGGGATTCTGCACTCTTGTTTTCAGGTTTGTGTTGCAGTTTTTGGATTTCGATAGTCTAGGTCTCCCCGTTCTAATTGCTGATTGTGGTATTGTCGACTTGTAAAAATCAGATTTGTTGCGTGTATCTGCTGGTGGATTAGTCGGGACTGCTGTGGACTGTTCAGATCGTTAGATCAATTGCTGATAATTGAGGTAGGTGGTTACTCGATTCAGTTTGGAAGTTCAGCCATGGGGTGCTGCAAGAGTGTTATCTGATTTTGTGTGTTTCTATTTGCGTTTTGTTGCGATTTGGATGGCTAAACCCCCATGGTTTCCTGTTTTAATGTCTGATTTGGTGTGTGTGCTTAATTGGCAATTCGTGGCATCGAATTGTGTGTTTTTCTGCTCTGTTCGTCTTCTGAAATTTGCAGTTTTCGCACTGTCCGAACTTCTGTCCGAGCTTTGAAGTTCGGACAGTGCGTTTTGCCTTTCTGATTTTCAAGTTCGGGGTATGTCCGAACATCTGTCCGAACATAGATGTTCGGACACACCCTCAGGTTTTCTTCTGATTTAAGTTCGACCTGTGTCCGAACTTCGACGTCCGGACACAAGGTCGGACCTTCCGCGTGTTCTTCCGTAAAACCGTCCGAACATCCGTCCGAACTTGGATGTTCGGACATTCTGAATTCTCTATCTGATTTCAACTCGACTTGTGTCCGAACATTGATGTCCGGACACAAGTTCGGACATTTGGCATTCTGTGGTTTCTGAGTCTCGACTTGTGTCCGAACTTCGACGTTAGGACACAAGTTCGGACACCCCTCTGTTTTCAGCGTAACTTCTTCGTTTGAACTCCGATTTGAGTGCCGTCTGCGGCATTGGATTCCTTATGTCTGTACTACTGATTTATGAGTGTTTTGGCATATTTAAATGCAACTTTGCTTCTGTTTAAGCAATCCTTCTGTTTTGGGACATTGCACATTGTTTCTGAGCCGTGAATGGCTGGGTCGAGCTATTCCGTGGTATACCATGTAGACGTCGTTCTGAGTGTGGGTCATTCCCTTTCTGTTCTGTGGGGTTGACGAACCCTTTGGCTCTTTCGAGTCATTTCTGCGTTGCCGAGAGACCTGGTATGGTCTATGGGTCTTCGACCCTTCTGAGTGTGTGCATTGTGTCTTGTCCCCTTTCAGTTTAAGTGTTCTGACTGTTTCTGAATTGGGAACCCTTGAGTTCCACTCTGTATCTGTTCTGAAAGCTTCTGAATCTGGATATTGTGGTTATTATATTATCTTCTCCTTCTTCTGATTTCAATTGTTTTGAGCGACCTTGCTGATGACGGTCGCTGCTTACTGGGCATAGTTGTGTGCTCATTCCCCTACTTCTAACATTTTTTGCAGATTGATCAGCGAGGATCATCCTAAGTTCTGGAGCTATAGTATTTAGCTTTTATTGTTCTTTCAGTCTGATGTTTGAGATATTGTAGCCTTCGGGCCTTACACTTTTGACTTCTGTTTCTGACTCAGTTACGTATTTGGGATTTTGGTATTTGCTTTCACTGTATTTGAATACATTGGTTTACAATGTTTATGTAAACTTTGTTTTGGGCCCTTATTGCGTTTGAGTGTTTTAGAGCCTTGCGTTATTAGGTAGTAATACGCGGCGTGTAGCACCCTTAACTCTTAGGCCGGTTTTAGGGGTGTTACATTTAGTGGTATCAGAGCTAGGTTTGACTTTCTTTGGTGTCTGTGGGTGTGTTTGCTTGTGCGAGGTTCAGTTGTGACAGTTTGAAGTCTGAGTCAGTTCTGACAAGTTTTGAATTTGTGAATCTCAGAATGCCTCCTCGTAGGACACCAGTGACCCCTCAGGGAGATGCTGCGGATGCAGTGCAGCAGTTTGTGACGCAGTTGATGCAGACGATGGCTGCAGCTGCTGGGGGAGCTGGTGGAGGAGCTGGTGGTGCAGGCCCAGCAGGGGCGAATGCTGTGGGAGGCCGAGTCCGGGCACTCCAGGAATTCATGAAGCTAAAACCGCCTTCCTTTGACGGCTGTGGTGACCCTCAGGAGGCGAGCCATTGGATTACTGAGGTCGAGGACCTGCTGAGAGTGATGGGGTCGGAGGACGACCAGAAGGTGGACTTCGCCACGTTCCTCTTTAAGGGGGAGGCGAAGGAGTGGTGGCGCATGGTGATGGGTAGACATCCCCAGCCTTGGACCTGGGATCAGTTCTGCTTGGAGTTCAACAAGCAGTTCTATCCGGATGTCTACAAGGACCAGAAGATCAATGAGTATAACCGGCTGCGTCAGGGGAGAGATATGACCGTAGAGGAGTACGCGAGGAAGTTTGTGACCCTTTCGAAGTATGCCCCAGAGCCAGATGAGCATAGGAAGGCTCGTAAGTTCGAGAGCGGTTTGAGGCCAGACATCAGGTCGGCGGTGACACCTCTTCGTCACCGGACCTTCAGAGATGTGGCGGATGTCGCCTTGCTGGTAGAGGCGGACATCAGGGGCAGACAGGCAGGTAAGGACCATAAGGGGAAGAGGCGTGCTGAGGAGCCTCAGAGGAAGGAGGCTGCCCCTCCTCCGAAGAAGCAGACCTATGGAGATCGCCGGGGAGCTTCTTCATCTTCGTCAGCTGGGGCGAAGTGTGGGTCTTGTGGTCGCTCCCATCCTGGTAGGGAGTGCTACAAGAAGACTGGTGCCTGCTTTAAGTGCGGGTCGATGGAGCACCGGATCGCGCAGTGCCCTCAGGCATCCAGTAGAGGCTCAGGAGATAGAGGCACCGGCTCAGATTCAGGGGCGAGGTCCGATCAGAAGAAGCCTCAGACTCAGGCCCGGGTTTACGCTATGGCTGAAGAGCGTGATCGAGCTGGTGATCGCGTCATCTCAGGTATCCTCCAGATCCATTCTCGAGATGTATTTTGTCTGTTTGACTCTGGAGCTACGCATTCCTTTGTCTGCTATGATTTATTGGGTGATCTTGGATTGACTGCTGTGCCTAGTGAGGTAGACCTATGTGTGAGTAGTCCGTTAGGTGGGGTTGCCCCTTGTGTGTTGGATTCTGTGTGTAAGGCTTGTCCCATAGTAGTTAGGGACAAGACCTTCTTTGCTGACCTCATCCCGATGCGGATGACCTGTTTTGATGTGATCCTGGGCATGGATTGGCTAGCAGAGCACCATGCCCATATAGATTGTGCAGCGAGGAGAGTAGTATTCGACTTGCCAGACGGGACTCGCTTTGCTTTCTCTGGGAATGCAGTTCCATGTGCGCCGGTGATTGTGTCAGCGATGCAGGCAGCCAGTTTCTTGAGGAAGGGCTGCCAGGGCTTTTTGTGCTATCTGCCAGAGGTGCGTGAGGGATCTAGCTTGGAGAGCATCCCGATCGTCAGAGAGTTCCCGGAGGTCTTCCAGGACGACGTGCCCGGACTTCCACCAGTGCGAGAGGTGGAGTTCACCATCGATTTAGCGCCAGAGACTCAGCCCATCTCTAGGGCCCCTTACCGTATGAGTCCGGCGGAGTTGAAGGAGCTGAAGGTCCAGCTTCAGGAGCTGTTAGATAAGGGCTTCATTCGCCCTAGCGTTTCACCTTGGGGAGCGCCAGTGCTGTTTGTGAAGAAGAAGGATGGGACCTTCCGTTTGTGCATCGATTACAGGGAGCTGAACAAGGTGACCATCAAGAATCGCTATCCCCTTCCGCGCATAGATGACTTGTTTGACCAGTTGGCGGGCGCCACAGTGTTCTCGAAGATAGATCTTCGTTCGGGCTACCATCAGTTGAGGATTAAGGCCGAAGATGTGCCTAAGTCCGCTTTTAGGACTCGTTATGGTCATTACGAGTTCCTAGTCATGCCTTTTGGATTGACTAATGCTCCATCAGTATTCATGGATATGATGAACCGGGTTTTCAAACCCTATCTGGATCAGTTTGTAGTGGTCTTCATAGATGATATCTTGGTGTACTCCAGGAGCGCAGAGGAGCATGAGGAGCATCTGAGGATTGTTTTGCAGACGCTGAAGGATCGTGAGCTGTATGCTAAGTTGAAGAAGTGTGACTTCTGGCTTGATCGCGTGGTATTCTTGGGACATGTGGTCTCGAAGGACGGTATCTCAGTGGATCCTGAGAAGATTAGAGCTGTGATGGAGTGGGCGAGGCCCACGAATGTTGCTGAGATTCGCAGTTTCCTTGGGTTAGCCGGGTACTACAGGAAGTTTGTTGAGGGGTTTTCTAAGATTGTATCCCCGCTGACCCGTCTGTTGAGGAAGGAGGTCAAGTATGAGTGGAGCGAGGCTTGCGAGCAGAGCTTCCAGGAGATTAAGAAGAGGCTGACGACCGCACCGATTCTGACTTTGCCATCTGGGACCGAGGGATTTGAAGTTTTCTGTGATGCGTCCCATAAGGGACTGGGATGTGTTCTGATGCAGCAGGGTAAGGTGGTGGCTTATGGCTCGCGACAGCTTAAGCCCTATGAGAAGAACTACCCTACCCACGATCTGGAGTTGGCAGCTGTAGTGTTCGCGCTTAAGATCTGGAGGCATTATCTGTATGGAGCGTCGTGTAAGGTTTACACGGACCACAAGAGTCTCAAGTATTTGTTCACTCAGAAGGAGCTGAACTTGAGACAGAGGAGGTGGTTGGAGCTACTTCACGACTACGATTTGGAGATCCTCTACCACCCGGGTAGAGCGAATGTTGTTGCAGATGCCTTGAGCCGGAGAGGTGCTTCGGGTGTAGCTTGTGTTCTGACTGGGGTCCAGAGGTCCGCCTTAGAGCTGCAGCGTATGGGTGTTTGGGTAGTCAGACCAGCCAGTGCCAGTATGATAGCAGCGCTTCAGGTTCAGTCTTCTTTGGTCGACAGGATCCGGGTTGGTCAGGAGTCGGACTCAGCTTTGTGTCGGATCAGAGAGGGGCTGTCTTCAGATCAGAGTTCAGATTTCAGTGTCTCCAGCGATGGTTGTCTGCGTTTCAGAGGCCGTGTATGTGTGCCAGACGATGCAGTGCTGCGCAGAGAGATCCTTCAGGAGGCTCATGGAGCGTCATATTCAGTCCACCCAGGAGGGGTGAAGATGTATCGAGATCTCAGAGAGTCGTTCTGGTGGTCTGGGATGAAGCGTGACATCTCCGAGTTTGTTTCGAAGTGCCAGACCTGTCAGCAGATTAAGGCTGAGCACCAGAGGCCAGCGGGTTTGCTTCAGCCCCTTCCCATTCCTGAGTGGAAGTGGGAGAGTGTGGGGATGGATTTCGTCATGGGTTTTCCCAGGACTCCTTCGGGTTGTGATGCCGTATGGGTGATAGTTGATCATCTGACGAAGTCTGCTCATTTTCTGCCGGTGAAGAAGACCTTCAGTTTGGAGCGCCTAGCTTGTTTATATCTGGATGAGATAGTGAGGCTGCACGGTGTGCCTACTACTATTGTGTCTGATCGTGACCCACGCTTTGTTTCGAGATTTTGGCGCAGTTTGCATAAGGCTTTGGGTACGAATTTAGCGTTCAGTTCAGCTTACCATCCTCAGTCGGATGGCCAGACGGAGAGGACTAATCAGGTTTTGGAGGACATGCTTCGCGCATGTGTCTTGGACCTTGGAGGTAGCTGGGAGCAGCATGTGACTCTGATTGAGTTCGCCTACAACAACAGCTTTCAGGCGAGCATTGGTATGGCTCCGTTTGAAGCGTTGTATGGTAGGAGGTAGGTCACCCATCTGTTGGGATGACCTGAAGGAGAGGGTCTTGGTTGGACCCGAGCTGGTGCAGGAGCAGTAGAGAAGATCAGGACGATTCGGGAGCGTTTGCTTGTTGCTCAGAGCAGACAGAAGTGCTATGCAGACCAGAGGCGCAGGCCGCTTGAGTTTGAGGTTGGAGATCATGTTTATCTGCGAGTGTCGCCGGTCAGAGGCGTGGTCCGGTTTGGGAAGCGTGGGAAGCTTAGCCCAAGGTTTGTTGGACCGTTTGAGATCCTGGAGAGGATTGGCCCTGTGGCCTACCGGTTAGCGTTGCCACCTGCTTTGTCTGCTGTTCACGGTGTTTTTCATGTCTCCATGTTGAGGAAGTATCTGCATGATCCGTCTCACGTGATCGACTACAACCAGCTTCAGTTGAGAGAGGACTGCAGTTTCGAGGCGGTGCCTACTCGCATTTTAGCCAGGGATGTCCGTCGGCTTCGTAGTAAGACCCTGCCTATGGTGAAGGTCCAGTGGACAGATCAGTTAGAGAGTGAAGCGACTTGGGAACTCGAAGATGAGCTGCGTGCCAAGTATCCCTCTCTGTTCGAGCAGTAAGGTGAGTTAATCTCGAGGACGAGATTCTTTTAAGGGGGAGGTGATGTAATAACCCACAATTCATACCTTATGTTATATCAGTTGCAATGTTATTCTAAGTTGGATTATTTATTTCTTTGCTATCAGTTGGGACTCCGGCGGTATTGTTTTATTTGAAGAGGGCAAGGAAGTCTTTCCATAAAACAATTAAGGTAATTGCTTTAATAATTAATAAGGGAAGGGATCCTTATTTAATTATTCCCCTTCTAATTATTTCTTACACCACGATCAGTTTTCCTCCATCAAGTCCATCGTGCGTTTAGAGCGAGCGTTCTTCCATTCTCCTCTCTTTCTCTATTCTCTCTGTTGCTAAGGATCGTGAAGGCTGCTGCTACAATCGAATTGGGGAGTTTTGCTGCTGCGTTCCTCTGTTTGATTCAGGTTGGTAATACAAGAATTCGGACTTCGTTACTGATTTCCTTCCCTCTCAGTTTTCTGATTTTCAAACCCTTGTTCATGATTAAATCAGAGGATTTTGCTGCGGTTGGGTTGTGGTCTGCGTGATCTGCAGAACGGATTCAGATTCGTGGGATTCTGCACTCTTGTTTTCAGGTTTGTGTTGCAGTTTTTGGATTTCGATAGTCTAGGTCTCCCCGTTCTAATTGCTGATTGTGGTATTGTCGACTTGTGAAAATCAGAACTGTTGCGTGTATCTGCTGGTGGATTAGTCGGGACTGCTGTGGACTGTTCAGATCGTTAGATCAATTGCTGATAATTGAGGTAGGTGGTTACTCGATTCAGTTTGGAAGTTCAGCCATGGGGTGCTGCAAGAGTGTTATCTGATTTTGTGTGTGTTCCTATTTGCGTTTTGTTGCGATTCTGGAATGGCTAAACCCCCATGGTTTCCTGTTTTAATGTCTGATTTGGTGTGTGTGCTTAATTGGCGATTCGAGGCATCGAATTGTGCTGTTTTTCTGCTCTGTTCGTCTTCTGAAATTTGCAGTTTTCGCACTGTCCGAACTTCTGTCCGAGCTTTGAAGTTCGGACAGTGCGTTTTGCCTTTCTGATTTTCAAGTTCGGGGGTATGTCCGAACATCTGTCCGAACATAGATGTTCGGACACACCCTCAGGTTTTCTTCTGATTTAAGTTCGACCTGTGTCCGAACTTCGACGTCCGGACACAAGGTCGGACCTTCCGCGTGTTCTTCCGTAAAACCGGTCCGAACATCCGTCTGAACTTGGATGTTCGGACATTCTGAATTTCTCTATCTGATTTCAACTCGACTTGTGTCCGAACATTGATGTCCGGACACAAGTTCGGACATTTGGCATTCTGTGGTTTCTGAGTCTCGACTTGTGTCCGAACTTTGACGTTAGGACACAAGTTCGGACACCCCTCTGTTTTCAGCGTAACTTCTTCGTTTGAACTCCGATTTGAGTGCCGTCTGCGGCATTGGATTCCTTATGTCCTATACTACTGATTTATGAGTGTTTGGGCATATTTAAATGCAACTTTGCTTCTGTTTAAGCAATACTTCTGTTTTGGGACATTGCACATTGTTTCTGAGCCGTGAATGGCTGGGTCGAGCTATTCCGTGGTATACCATGTAGACGTCGTTCTGAGTGTGGGTCATTCCCTTTCTGTTCTGTGGGGTTGACGAACCCTTTGGCTCTTTCGAGTCATTTCTGCGTTGCCGAGAGACCTGGTATGGTCTATGGGTCTTCGACCCTTCTGAGTGTGTGCATTGTGTCTTGTCCCCTTTCTGTTTAAGTGTTCTGACTGTTTCTGAATTGGGAACCCTTGAGTTCCACTCTGTATCTGTTCTGAAAGCTTCTGAATCTGGATATTTGTGGTTATTATATTTATCTTCTCCTTCTTCTGATTTCAATTGTTTTGAGCGACCTTGCTGATGACGGTCGCTGCTTACTGGGCATAGTTGTGTGCTCATTCCCCTACTTCTAACATTTTTTGCAGATTGATCAGCGAGGATCATCCTAAGTTCTGGAGCTATAGTATTTAGCTTTTATTGTTCTTTCAGTCTGATGTTTGAGATATTGTAGCCTTCGGGCCTTACACTTTTGACTTCTGTTTCTGACTCAGTTACGTATTTGGGGATTTTGGTATTTGCTTTCGCTGTATTTGAATACATTGGTTTACAATGTTTATGTAAACTTTGTTTTGGGCCCTTATTGCGTTTGAGTGTTTTAGAGCCTTGCGTTATTAGGTAGTAATACGCGGCGTGTAGCACCCTTAACTCTTAGGCCGGTTTTAGGGGTGTTACATAACATGTACCGGTTACGGTATTGTTTTCATCCGTATTGGTGGTTTTATTAGCTCTTTCATCGATCTTTTGATCTTATTGATTAATCTCCTGAGTAGCTTCTCAGTGGTCTTGACAAGGTTGTTGTTAATTCGGGTGCTTTCCCGATCCTTGTGGTACTCCATGTACCTTACTTTGTTGCTCGTTCCCACACTTTTATTGTGGTTACATAGGTTTGACTTATCCTTAGGAACTACGCCGTAGTCCTAATGGTGTATTTTCTATGATTGCTCCTGTAGTTGTCTGAGCTTTATCATTCGATTATTACAGCCTATTGGCATTGTAGGTTCGGAGCTATCCATCCTCGTCTAACTCCTTAGTTGGTTGTATACCGTTGACGGCATTATCAAGCGTTTACAGCCTGCAGACTCTCTTGTCTCGGTTTTTGTTACTCCGTCTTTTCGCTCCATTGCGCTGTTGTGCTCTTTTCCTTGTCGGCTGCGCATCGTTCTCGCGACTGCGAAGCACGTCGCCCCATGGTGCCGCAATTCCATTATCCTATATTTAGGATCTTCAGTCTTCTGCCGTTAAGTGCGGTTGTTGTTGTTCCAACGAGAACCGTCTTTGTGATCTCCAATTCCTAGAATCTACCGTATGACAAGCTCTTCCTCTTATAGAGTTTATTTTACATCTGCCAGATCGGGTTTTCCCAAGTATGAGAGGTCTTTCCATCACTCTAGCGTTCTCGTCCCAATTTAATACCGGGGGATGCGTAGGGCGGGATTGGTTATGTACGTATCCAGATCACACTGGAAGTTCCTATCTAGCGTACCTCACACACTAACACTCAACCCTTAGCCCTAAGTCTCTAATTCCAAACTCGGTATTTTCCTAAACTTGGTATTTCAACCATCAGAGCGATACTTCGCTCTAATACCACTTTTTGTAACACCCCTACCGGTAATCACATAATTATCTCCTATCCCGTCTCAATTACCAACAATAAAGCAGCGGAATTCAAACTACAACCGGTGGGTGATACATGCCGTTAGTCACCCACGTGACTAACAAGGCCAACCAATCTTAATATAACCAACCAAATTACAATATCGGTCTGATGACGAATATACCGAGTATACTATACCAAACAATACATTCCAATTCCTTAATCAAATCTCAATTCAATACAAACTTCAATCCCATATTATACATTACAACCTCAATTATGTTCTATACCGAGTGTCTACATTTCACAAGACTGCCGATAACAATTCAGACTCACAATTCAACATTTCAAATTAAATACATCATTCCTAAGCCAACTACCCATGCTTATATAGCAACCCTGTCGTACACTCTCGGACGGTGATCAGCTTCCATGTACCTGGAAAGATAAAAACGGTGCCCCTAGGGGCTCAGCAAAATTGCTGCATATGAAATTCGCATACCCCGCGTGCTAACGAGGGTACGCCGACTACTTTGGTCAAGAACATGCGATTCATTTTATTCAATCAACATGTAGACAACATACATTATATATGTACATTAACACAAATTCTCCACTCAAACTCGATTTCTCAAGTCTCTCAAGTTTCAACTCAACACTCAATACTCAAATTCTCAAATCAATTCTCAAACCAATTCTCAATACTCAAAGGCATCTTTTAAGTCTTTGCCCACGACCTCCGGGCAGAGTCATACACAAGACTCACCACCGGGCTTACAAATACAAATGGAGCTATACAATTAGCTCCTCAAATTCTCATATGTCCAGTTCTCTACCGGACTACTCAAATTCCCAAAACACCTCTCTCGGAGTCATTTCACAATCTCATGGATTAGCCTAGAGGTATCTCTCTCGATAACATCTATTAGCTTAGGGAATTTCTCAATGTCTAGTATTCTCAGATTTAAGGTTTTACCCAACTTATCGAATACTCTCATGTTCGGGACATTGTTTACATTAGTCGGATCCTCTCATTGGGGTTCGTCTATCTTTCTAAGGGGTTGGGTGATCCCTTACCATTCTTTACTCCTCTCAAGGTTCATGTCTTGAGCATTCATTAAATCCTCTAAATAGAGGTTCCTTATATACTTCCACTATTAATTGATTTGTGGATTAAGTCAATTTGGTTCTCTAGCCGTTATTGGGAGTTTACTAATTCCCGTACAATTCTCTCACGTTCTAGTGAGTTCATAGGTTTGCGTTATCGTTTCTTGGTTCGATAGTTTTAGTGTGTATCCACGTTTTTATTAATTCGCAACTTGACTCTCTCTACGAGTCACTACTCAAACAAGACTCAACTATGAGTCGAACTACAATGCTCATTCATTCTCAAGCAATTCATCCACAGTCATGCATTTCATGAATTATACAAATTTTAAATTCAAAATACAATCCAACAACAAGCAATACAATACAAGCACAAGAGAGTGCCAACAATCTGATTCGTGCATTTATCTTGTTAAGGTGATCACACAATCAAACATGCACACAAATCAGAGTAGCCTAGTGTTGATGGTATTTTGATCGGCAAACTTAGTTCAATACTGAAGCCCGTTTTAAGACCAGCCTGAAGTGAAGTCCGTCAGTCTTGAACTAGCGAACAGAGAAGAAGATAGAATATTTAACAAGATTTTATCTAGCTGTTAAAGATAAAATCTTGACTGATAAATTCTCACACGGTCTCTGTATCTATATAAGAGGAAGAAAGTGTAGGTTAGAGATGAGGATTCACGCAGAAGAAAAAATCAGAAATACAATGTAATTTGTGAGAGCAACAGTAAGGGTAAATATAGAGAAAATCAGAGGGAGAGAGAGTGAGATTGAAGAGCTAATTTAGGAGAGTTTTTGCTGCTGATTTCTTTGTAAGTAACTTGAGTTCAGAACTCAAGTTACCTGTGAGTTATGTCAAGATAGTGTTCTTGACGTGAGGTTTTGTATTAGTATTGAATACGTGATTGTGTAACCATTGTTATACATGATTATAATAAAGGTTCTACCTTTATGTTATTCTGGTCTTCACTTCTTTCTCCCCGTTCTTCGTCAGTTGTGAACTCAGATCATTGACATCTTCTGAGTCACAGACTGAGATCGCCAACATCTAGGAATCATCAATTGGTATCATAGCAAGGTAACCCTAAACGCTGAAGAAACTTCTTCAGGGTTGATCGTGATGAATTCCTATTATGTTAAACCCCCAAAGCTCTCTAAATTCAACTTCACTAGCTGGTGTGAGCTGATGGAAGACCAGTTGATCTCCATCGATTTACAATTGTGGGACGTAGTGACGGAAGGAGATCTGAAGCCTAAGATCAAAGAGAATGGTGTTTTTAAAGAAAAACCAAGAGCTAGCTGGAACGAGAATGACAACAAGATTATTAGCAAAAATAGACAAGCACGTAGAATCATTATGTCATCACTGTCAGACTCAGAACAACAGAAGGTGCTGGGATTGCGCACTGCCAAGGAAGTATGGGAGTTTCTCAAAACTGCATATACAGAGACAGACTTCATCAAAAAGGCCAAAGGGAAGCAGTTTAAGAGGCAGTTCGATAACTTCAAGATGATAGAAGGTAAGTCTGTAACTCACACACTGGAAAGATTTGATTGGATAATCTGCGAGTTAAAGGCTGTAGGAGTGACACTGTCCAATGATATTATCAATGAAAGATGTATGGTTAGCCTAGGAAAAGAATGGATAAATTATACAGCTCTCTTGGAAGCCACTAAGGATTTATCAAAATTATCCTTTGAAGAACTGAGTTCAGAACTCATAGTTTAAAAAGGAAAGATGGAGGGGGAAATAGCTACTTGGTCAGCACCAATCAACGATTTATCCTTGAAAGCACATGACACAATAACAGAGTCAGAGGGTGACGACTTTGATATGGATGAAAAAATTACCTTAATTGTAAATCACATCCAGAGGCTATTTAGTAGACAACAAAGGTCAAAGAAGGGACAAATTACTTGTTTTAAATGTAACAAGCCTGGTCATGTTGTCAAGGATTGTCCTCTTCACCAGAAGGTAAATTCTCAGAAAAAGATTAAGAAACACACAAATACGGCTGCAGCTGCATGGGGACAGGATATCTCAGATACAGACTCAGAACCCAGAGAGTACGCGCAGATGTGTTTGACGGCAGTTGCTCGCGAAGATAATGACATTACTACTGAGTTCAACATAATGGAGAAGTAAAACTGGAAGAACACTCTTGAGAAAGAAGAGATGTTTACTAGGTTAACCTCTGCCCTTTCTGAGATAAAAGTCTTGAAGCATCAGTATGATACTGAGATTAAAGAACTCAGAGCTAAGGTTGAAAATATGAGTCAGTCTTTGACTGAAAACACAAACTGTGTCATAGAGATTCTAGATAAGCCAAGGATTGACTTTGTTAGTCCTTTGGAAAATAGAATTCTCACTCTTCCTTGTTGGGCACAGGAAGAGATAAATTCTCTTTTGGATAGCAACAAATCGCTAAAAAGAGAATGCGAAACACTTTCAGACATGGTAGCCAAGGCAAATCGAAAGTTAGAACTTCAGACTCCTGCAAATCCAACTTGGTATACCGGGAAGGCGAATTTGAAGCAAATGATGCAGAATAATAACCCAGACAAATGCGGCTTGGGATATAAGTCCGAGACATTCTCTCAGTCTACGACTGAGAAGTTATAGACTGTAACTGCGAGACATCAGCCAAGATTACACTCATGTCGATATTGTCACCAGCTAGGACACAAGGTTAGATGGTGTTCCAAATTGTTGAGAAAACAATTGCGTGAAAAATCATCAAGACAAAACTCATTTGAAATCAAAAGATTGGACACTAAAATGTGGGTTCCTATCGATCACTTTAAGTCTGAGTCTACAACTGAGATCAAACAAGTTTGGGTACCAAAGTCAAATCGGACCTACTAGACTCATCAAGAAAGCACCTCAGCTCATTCAGAATTATCACCTCCTTCCCAGTGATCTGACCATGATGCACTACTACCCCCAATCCATAAGGTTTATGACTTAGTTCCATTTTGATTTGGCAAAAGGGGGAAATTGGTCTTGAACGTACTCTATAAATCAGGGGGAACATTCATGAGTTTACCGATTGGTCTTGAACGTACTATACAACTCAGGGGGAACATTCAGAGTTTGCCGCATCAAAAAGGGGGAAACTGTTGATGCTATTTTGATCGGCAAACTCAGTTCAATACTGAAGCCCGTTTTAAGACCAGCCTGAAGCGAAGTCCGTCAGTCTTGAATTGACGAACAGAGAAGAAGATAGAATATTTAACAAGATTTTATCTAGCTGTTAAAGATAAAATCTTGAATGATAAATTCTCACACGGTCTCCGTATCTATATAAGAGGAAGAAAGTCTAGGTTAGAGATGAGGATTCACGCAGAAGAGAAAATCAGAAATACAATGTAATTTGCGAGAGCAATAGTAAGGGTAAATATAGAGAAAATCAGAGGGAGAGAGAGTGAGATTGAAGAGCTAATTCAGGAGAGTTTTTGCTGCTAATTTCTTTGTAAGTAACTTGAGTTCAGAACTCAAGTTACGTGTGAGTTATGTGAAGATAGTGTTCTTGACGTGAGGGTTTGTATTAGTATTGAATACGTGATTGTGTAACCATTGTTTTATGTGATTATAATAAAGGTTCTACCTTTATGTTATCTGGTCTTCACTTCTTTCTCCCCTTTCTTCGGCAGTTGTGAACTCAGATCATCGACATCTTCTGAGTCGCAGACTGAGATCGCCAACGTCTAGGAATCATCACCAAGGTAGCATATGGGGCATGAGAAAATCATACCTTTCACCGAGGTTAGATTTACCGTGTGACCTCACGTTCCTTGGTTCACACTTGTTCTACTGATAACATTCAAATGGTTCTATTAACATTAAGGTGTTACGGTATGTAAAACTAATACTCGCGTACTTACCCCGTTATCCTGTTATTCCTTAGTTTGTTCATGTGTTTTTAAACTCGCAACTTTCTCATTCACTTCTCAAACTTGTTTACACTTCCAAGGACCTTTATAGGTCACCAAACAAGTTCTAAACATCATCTAAAACCATCCCCAATCAATTCCCCATCATTAGGACACCTTAAAACACATTCTGTTACATTTTTAGCCTGGTCCGGGTTTGTGTTCGGGGTTACAAACCCGGACCAAACAGGGAAATAAGTTTCTGGTGCATTTTTCATGTGGTCCGGGGTTACAAACCCGGACCACCCCCTGGGACGACTCTCTGCCTTGTTTTTGATGTGGTCCGGGTTTGTGTACCGATTTACAAACCCGGACCACCCCTGGAATTGTCAAAATTTACAGTTTTGACCAGTTTTCAACCCCTAATTCACCTCTAATCATTCCTTAATCTTTCCACATGTTTCCTACATGTTTAAACACCTTAAAACATGCTCTAAACCTCTTCAAACCATTGGTCAAATCCCTACTCAAATCCTTGCTCAATTTCTACAAATTTCAATCCTCACTGTTACATTTTGCACTTTTGTGCTTTTCGTACTCCCTCTTGGTGGTTCACCTATTGTTCTAACTCCATTTGATCATTCCAATTCATTCCTAGACAAATGCATTATCTACACCCAAGTCCAACCTTCATTCCCAAGTTTATAATCACTAACTCTTTTTCTTGAAATTCTAAGTTTCTATCATCAATTATGCTACAGATTTTTGCATCTCTTTAATCCATCCTCAAACTACCATTCCCAGGTTAATAAACCACTCTACTCATTCCAAATGAACACCTAAGTTCTCCCATTGTCAAAGTCACATAAAACACTTATTTTCTACTAAACTTTTGCCACAACTTCCCCATCAACCTAACATATCCAAATCCATCAATTCTCACCTTTTTCCATCCGAAACTAGCCACACCCATACAAGGGTCCTACAAGCACTCAAAGCAATCAAAATTTATCAAACAACAACACAATCACAATCTCAAACCACTTGGCTCCAAAGCCCTCAATTCAACAATAATTTACCATTGCACCAACATAACCATAATTCTCTCTCAATTTCAATCAATCACATTCCTAGCTTAATTCAGATTCATTCTTTAATTAACCCATTTACCAAAATATTAAAGACAATCAAGACAATTATTAAGGTAAGCTTCTTACCTTGAATTCTCATGAGTTCCCATTTCAAGTCTCCTCTTCTCTTTCTCAATTTCAGTCAAATGGGCAAGGTGATTGCCAATGCTCCAACCTAACATTAAATAAGGAAATGAGATTAAGTAAAAGCACTTAACTCATTAATTAACTCCAGATTACAAGGAAAGACTTAAAACACTAAAATTGGCTTTACCTTGGAAACCCTAGAAATGGTTTCTTGCCATGAATCAAAGGAGGAGCTCTACTCCACCATTGGAGGCTTGGATAGTTGCTCAAAACAAGGAAAGAACAAGGCATTACAATTAGGAAAATTCGGCCAAGCTAGAAGGATGAAGAAAAATGAGTTTTTCTTGAATATTTTTACCTTAGAAGTGAGAGGGGACTCCAAGCTCCATAAAAAAGCCATTTTCTTCACCAATGGGGTATACCCATGGAGATGAACTTCATCCTTTGAAGATTTTGAAAAGAGGGAAAGATAGATCTTGATGAGAGGAGCAAGAATATGTAGTTTGTTTTTGATTTGGAGCTTTAATGTGGCATGAGCAAGTGGAGATATATGAGCTGCCATGGAAGGGCTGCAAATTCACCAGGAGGAAGAAGAATGGAGGAAAATCTGCAGAGAGGGAGATGGGGATACGGCTGAGAGGAAGGGAAATGTGGGAGTGAGAGGAGAGAGAGTGTAAAAGTACTTTATAGACCTTTTTGCTTTTTCTTTCTTTTTCTTTTCTTCCTAGCTAGTTAAGTGAGTGTAAGTGAGATGATTTTTATTTTAAAAACCGGTCCCACTTATACATATGAGCTGGAGTGTTTTTCATCTTTTATAGAAAACGCTCATTAATTTACCCGGTTTAGCACTATTCACTAACCGGCTCGTTTTACGGATTTTCTCGTTTTTTTAATTTTAATGGTTCTAAAGCTTCCCTTAATGTTTAATTATAGTTTTTTGGTTGACTATAATTTTTACGGGTCCGTTTGACCACTCAAAGTCACATTTTCTGGTTTTCTTGAAAAACGTGCGCTAAAGCTTTATTAGCGTTTTAAATTCATTTTATGGATCCGTTTTCTTCGGGAATTGTTCCCGTATATTAATTAGGCATTATTAAGCCTTGTAAATTCATCTAAGACCCTTGTCGAGGTCGTATTCCTCCTATGGTCACATAACCGTCATTTTAGCGTTTTTCACTTTTTAAGCGTTTTCTCTTTTCTTTGGATTTATTTTCTTTACCAAAATTCTTTAGGCACTAATAGGCCCCCAAATATCACATTTGAGTAATTTAATCACCCTAATTAAGTTCGGGGTATTTCAAAGGGTAACGTGCCTTTCTGGAATCCTCACTTCCCAATTCTACCCCAATTCCCTAGTTTGCAGTGCACCTATATTCTATGTATTTCACTTGGCTTGTTTTCTCAGGTTCAGAGCATAACTACTCTGATACCAATTTCTGTAATGCCCCTATTTAAAGTAAATGAAACGGAAAAATAAAATACTACTGGCGTTTACAGATCATCAGGTTCCAAACACCCGGTACCAATCCTCAACAATTACAACTTATGAATTACAAACGTTATGGTATGAACTCGAGAAAATACAAGGAAAACATAACTTAGGGAAAATAGAATAACTCTCAATAACTCCTAATTCCCATCCCAATCACTCATACTCTTTGTGGCCACCTGTATGAACAATATCGTACCTGCTAGATGAAACCAAGCAGCCCACCCCGGGAGGGGTGAGTCAGTTCCCTGGAATGGAACTGGTACGACTCTCATAAACAGAAGTTAAAACACAACCCTTTAAAACAAAATAGTAACTTGGAATGAAACTCTTAAAAACAAAACAGAGTAGCAAGGCACTTCAAAACAATCAAGTTATAAAGAAAGGAGAACAAGGAAAAGATAGAGATAAATAACATTAAAGTAAAGTTAGTCAATTACAAAGCCACACCATAAGTTAGTGAACATCCATTGCTTATGTTAGATTCAATTCCAGTTAGGAGTAGAAATACTCAAGTAGTCACAAGGACTAGGAATGAAAAGAATATCCATAACCCGTGGTAGACAGTTTATGTCACCACCATCCAGAAAGTAGATTCCCATAGATAGACATACTCAAGAGTGGAATAGAAACAAAGGGAGAGATGGTACCTACCGTCAGTCAGTTGTCCACATGGACGAGGTATAGCAGACCTCTGCTGCCACCGACCCGTTCTCGGTCATCAGTGAAAGTGTGTGCATCACTTAATAAAAAGACTCCATACTGAAGAAGGCTGACCAATGACTCAACTCATGGATGAAATGATATCCAGAGTCAAAGGAAGAATTTACCAAGATTTGACATGTTCCCGTATTCCTAGCTATCCCACTTGATCATTAACTCACTAGTAGAAAAATGATTAAAAAATACGGCTAATAAACGACGGTTTATAACATAACCGTAGCTAAAGCATAGAGGGGGCACGCGCGGGGTTAGTATGACAAGTTTTCAACAACGGTTTATGTAACTCGTCTTTTAAAGTCTCATTATAACATACGTTTTCTAATATAAACGACAGTCTTCAATGAACTGTCGTTTAAAATAGCTTGAATACGCGCCACCAATAATCTTAAACTACGGTTAATCTCTAACCGTCATTTTTAATACGTATTATAAACAACGGTTATAAATAACAATCGTTTTATGTCTTTGGATCATTGTACGGGGTTCTTAAAAGACGCATTACTTTGAACCGCCTCTTTAAACCCTAATAATTCCTATTCATCACCCGCGCGCCATATTTCTTTCTTCTTCCTCACGCTGAATTAAGCTCCCCGAAAGCTTTGTTCTCTCTCGATCAACCGTTGTCCCCTATAAATTTTGTGTCATCGTCATCCATCCATTACCGCACCTTCTTGCTACTACTCGTCGACCGCGTAAGCTACGCTTTGCACGGTCGCCGTCTGCCTCCACCACCGCGGCGCGAGATCGTCGCGCGACCTGCATGCTGGCTTGCTAGCTTCTTCTCGTCATCCATCCACACCGCAGCTTGTTGCTTCTGCTCGTCGACCGCGCAAGGCTCTACTGTCGTCTGTCTCCACCACCACGGCACGCGATCGTTGACCTTCATGCTGGTGCTAACTAGAAAATTGTAGGAAAACTATATACATAAAAAGAATGAAATAATAAACTAAACCTAAATAAACCTACAACTCTACTACGGGTAGCAAATAAAACCCGGTCGGAGTATAGTGTAAGTATATTACGACCGAGAGAATTGAACCCAAGGGACTTATAGAAAACTAGTCCTAATCCGGGCAAAAGCCTATTCTATAATAAAAGGGGGAAAAAGTAAATGTGATTCTAAACTAAATGACTAATTAAATAAACTAACTTTGATTTGGGAAGATATCAATGCAAAATCATCGTATGACCAATAATCAAGGGTGGCAAGTCTCAAAGAGGATTTGTTTCTCGCAAAATGAATATGCCGGGTGACATGCCGGACATTGGATACCCGACATAGTCAAGGCGTTTGAATGTGCCGGGCAACTTAGATCCGGCATTCCATCCGGCATCGTTCATTTCGTAAATACCACTTCCAGAATCAGTTCTGAATTAAGGAACTCAATATCCATACTTGCATCGTGCATAGCTAATGCCGTGAATACAACCAGAATAATGGGGAAATTAGAGATTAATCCAAAACCTTAGCATTTGTTGCCCACTTTTCAGAACAACAATATTAAAGATTACTGAGATCCTAATCTATCCTACTCTTGCTTTGAAAGCCTTAAATAGGACTTAGAAATAAGAGAATAAGTGGCTGACTCATTCAACTTGCATGAAGACTAGAAACCTCCGTTAAGAAACTTGTGAATTCCATATATGATCATAAGAGTTTTACAAGGAAATTCATCCCTAACCAATAAACTAACAAGGATCTCTACTTCACCATCCACTCCAAATACGGAAGAAATACAAGGGGGAGAAGGAGATGTTCATAGCCTCAACCCGACGAGGAAATCTTCTTTCTTCTACGTGGATGGATTCGTAGAGATTCCTTGGACACCAACAATGGAGTGGGCGGAAATATAGAAGTGAATGGCATGAATTTGGTATGTTGAAGTGTGCCGAATTGTAGTCCTTCTCGGCCAATTTATAGGCATCAAAATGTCTCTTGCCGGGCGTCGTGCCGGATCACCAGTAGCCGGCACACGTGATAAATGCGCCCAACTGTTAACGGTCAAAACCGTCAATTTCACGCAAAACAGTGCATAAGCCTGGTAGGATATACCCGGCATCACACCCGGCAGTGGTTGGAAATCACGTGGAACACATGTGCTGTCGTATGGTCAACTGAGGCGACTTTACACTAATGCCGGATAGCATTTACCCGACATCGTATCCGGCAAGGCCTCTTTTCTGTTCTGTGTTCATGCCGTGCAGAATCAACCCGACATTGAGTCCGGCTAAAATTGAACTTTTGCCTAGAAATTCTTTCCTTGCATATAAAACACATAAAACATAAAGACTATACATATAATATACTTTAACGCATAATATAACATAATAACACATACATAACTTTATTTAGATAAATATAATACTAAATCTAGTGCATAAAATATGATAAGTCTGCGGCTTATCAAGGCCCTACACTTACCTTTTGCTAGTCCTCGAGCAAAACAAGATTAGAAAGGACTAATTACTTATGCACAAAACAGATAAACTTTATAATGGCACCTAGAGAAATATCCCTAACTATTTGACTCTATTTCATAAGTATCCCTTAATCATTCCTATTCCATCAGAAACGTACTAATGGGTATAAAAACAAATAATTCTCCAAACCGATAAAAAGCTTTTGGGCTATTTTGCATAAGGGATTTTTGTAATCTCTCCTTTTTCGGTTTCCATCATTCAGCTCTATTTTTCAAGAGTTTTTGAATATGGCCAAGACACTCATCGATGGTTTTTATTATTCAGCCATATTTTGCAAGGGTTTCTGAATCAACCATGATTTTTTTTGCATTGAAGAACGGGGAATTTAAGAGAAAAATAAAAGGAAAAACTCTCGCATCTTTCTTTTATTCTGAGGCATTTTTTTTAACCTCAAGGAATATAATGCTTTTCCTTTTGGAAGAAGATTTTTTTCTCTTTGTTTTTTCTTTCTTTTTCCTTCTTCTTCTTTCTTTTGCACAAAAACCCTTTTTAAGATTTTCACCCAAAAGACTTTTCATATTTTGAAAAGGAAAAGAAATAATACCCAGAAGTACATAAATGAAAGAATTAGGAGCAAGATCATATACTCATGTTAATAAAGAGAATCAAAAAGATTAAAACACAAGAATCTACAAATCATTAGAAAGCTTACCACTTGAGAGAACAAGCATTTATCCTTTTCTACTCTTACTTTGCCAACGACATGCAAAAGTTTAGTAGAACATTGATAAAATCTCAGCTTATTATTTAGATACTAAGTAATTTTAGCAAAAATAATTTTTTTTAAGGGGGGACCCCTGCCCTACACTTGGCAGGAACACTGTCCCCAGTGTTTCGAAAGAATAAAGAATAAAAAAAGTCAAAGAATTAAAGAATGGCTGTTTAAAAATAAGATGAACTAACAGAATAATAAAAATACTCCCCCTTTGGAAGAAGGAGGGCACAAATGCCCTACACTTGTGGTGAGTCGCGGAGTCAGAATTGTCACAGCATGAGCCAGCTAAAATAAAGGCACTGTAACCAAAAACTCACTAAAATGTAAAGCTTCCATAATATGTAAGAGAGAGTTAATTGAGAATCCATTAGGCATACAAGAATAATAAAAGCAAATAAAACTAACAGAAAAGTAAAAAGGACAATAAAAGAAAATGGAAGGAAAATAAAATAAAAGAAAATAAACAGAGAAAGAGAAAGAGAGAAGAACTAATGAACTGCTGCCTGCATGGAGGATGGTGGTGGAGAGTCTGAAGAGGAATCAGGGGAAGCGTCTGGAACATCAGAAAGGCTAGAAGAGCTAGGGGTAGGGGGCCCCTTCTTCTTCGCCTCGCGACGCGCCTTCCTCTTCTCCTTGTCCCAACGTAGAAGACTCTTAACCAAAGCATCTATGGAACAAGATACCCTCCGCTTCATCTCCTTTCTCGCCTTCTTTCTGTCGGCCGCCATTGACTTGTTCATCTGATCCACAGCCAACATGAGACGATCATCAACCCGCCTCTCCTGCTCATCCTGGCGCTGAGATATACGCTCCTCAAACGCCTCCTGTCTCTGCCCAACCTCAGCCTACTGCTGCACAACAGAGTCTACTCTGGTAGTCAAATTTGTGCGCATACCCTCATAACTCTGCCGGAAGGAATCAAAATCACCCCACGCGGCCTGCTGAGCGGCCTGGAAGGCCTCCATAGAGTGTCGCTGCTGCTGGAGCTCCTGACGGAAGTGATCGAGCTCTGCAGCCACTCTAGGGTCTGCATCTAAAGTAGAGGTAGGAAGTGGTGTGGTGGCGATCGGAGGTGGTGGAGGCAATAATAGCTGATCACCCTCCCCCTAATAACTGGGGTAGTCCTGAGCAGCAGGGGTCCGGGACCTCCGATCTGGGGGAACATAAAGGAACTCCCCTGAGGGTGACTCTCTGAACCACCAGCGTCGAATGAGAGCACGATCAATAGGGGCAGACTCGGGCTGAAAATGTAGGCCTCGAGGAATCTGAGTCTCCCCTATCGTCTGCATAATATGCTGGTGAATGAGCATGGGGAAGATGGGGCGCTGTCCCTCTCGATGCATGATGGCGCGTTCCAACTGCGCGAACATCAATCTCTGGACCGGGAAACGTGAGTCAACTGCTCCCTGAGCTGGTCCGAGAAGATACTACAGTAAGGCACAATCCATATCATTCAGCTCGTCATGCTTGCACGGCCGAATGTTTTGGCGGATAATCTCCATGGCCACACGCAACTGGAGATTGGTGATATAGGTCAAGGGGATCACCTCTCGCTCCTTAGTATGAGCTCTATCCATAAAGCGGGTGCGTGATCCAAATCGAGAGCGGATAGCGGCATGAGTATCTGCAAGAGTCTGCCGACTGAAGGATCGCTGTCGAGGGTCAGTGTCGATGCCCAAGATCTGTGCGATGCTCTCTGGCGTAATGATGATACAACGTGTAGATACAAATGAGCGGATCAGAACTCCTAACATCTGGGGGGCCCCACGGTACTCAGAGTTGGCGTAAAACTCACGCACCAACCCGGGGTAAAAGTGTCCATGGCCAATGTCTAAGATCCCCAACCAACCATGTCGCTCGAAGAGCTCTGAAATCCCAGATAGTAGCCAGACCTCGGGATGCACTCGCCTCTCCCGTACCCACTTACCTTTCATCTTGGACTGATGAAAGTACTGAGCAACAAAGGGTTTACGAATCCTTCCTCATCAAAAGTAGGTACATCAGGAATGCGAGGAGGGAGAGGGAGAGGTGTACCAAAATCATCATGCTCTAGAGCAGAAGAAGTGGAACCAGGGCCGCTCTGAGTCTCTGGAGAAGTCCTCTTCTTCCTCTTGCCAGCTCTGGTCTTCTTGGCTGGAGGCGGTGTGGCACTGTTGGAGGCTGGCTCCTTGCCTGCTCGTCTGGTAGATCGACGAGGTGGCGCAGGTGCAGGAGGAGCCTCCTCCTCCTCTGTGATGGCATCAGCAAAGGCTGCCTCAGCCTGATCAAACAATTCCTCCTCCTCGGAATCAAAGCATGAAGCGCGTGGAGGGGAAGTGGTGGATTTTCTGCGAGGCATCTATAAGAAAAGAGCAAATGAGTACCAGACAATAGTTCATCAATGTTAGTTTCACAGAAATTAAAATTCGAATGTCCTGTAGAGGGACATGGTGCGCCCATATGCCTGTAAATCAGAAACCTATTCGACTACTTCTCAACAAAATATTACTATAGGCATTAATTCAAAAAGACTAGATTCACAATAGGCAAGCAAGAAGCAATCAAAAAGCGTGCCGGGTGGGATGCCGGCTAGAATACACCCGGCATATTCAAATAAAAGCACGCCGGACTGGATGCGGGCAGAACTCATCCGGCTCATTCAAAACTCGAACCCAGATTTTTTCAGAAACGCTCATAACTATACCAGCGCACCTAAATCAACCACAGCATGTTCCAAAGTCCCGAAATCACTATACTAAGCCACAAACTAACAAAAACAACATATAGAACCGACAACGTGAAAATCGAATTCGAAAAACATAATACACGATGAGGGAACCTGGTTTTGTTTTTGTAAATGTTCGAACGGCGGAATGAGCTGCTCACGGTGGTCTTGTGGTGCGATTTCTCACTGGAATGCGATGGTAATATGCTGGGCTGCTTTGGGCGGCGTGTTGCTTGGAGAGGGTCTGGGCGGCGTGTTTGTTGTAGGGTAAAAGTGGGTCTGTGAAACCCAACTTACCCGCTGTTATTTTTTTTCGGAACCCGCGACATGCCGGGTTCCGTGCCGGCACAATTGTATCCGGCATGTGGAATATTTACACTGCCGGGTATACATTACCCGGCCATACGCACGACATGTCTTCATGGGGTGCTTCTTCCTGAATTCGTTCAGTGCCGGTTGTCGTGCCGGATAACATTAATCTGGCATCAGAGTTTATAAGTAGGCCGAGTTACATGAACCGACATCGTGCACGACACACCCAAAACAAACGAAGGATTAGGTTAATCAATTGAATAAAATTAATTAATCAAATATCTATAAAACAATTAGAAGAATACAGAATAAAAGAATAAAGAATGCATTAAGTGAAAATCTAACATTTACAGAAATAAAATGAAAAAAGAAAGAAAGAAAGTGAAATCGCACATGCCGGATACGATGCCGGGTAATATATATCCGACATTGAACATTTTCTGCAACTGCCGGGCTTACCAGACCCGGCAGTGGATCCGACATACTCAATTAGATAATTGCTAATTTGCTAACTAGAAAATTGTAGGAAAAACTATATACATAAAAAGAATGAAATAATAAACTAAACCTAAATAAACCTACAACTCTACTACAGGTAGCAAATAAAACCCGGTCGGAGTATAGTGTAAGTATATTACGACCGAGAGTATCGAACCCAAGGGACTTATAGAAAACTAGTCCTAATCCGGGCAAAAGCCTATTCTATAATAAAAGGGGGAAAAAGTAAATGAGATTCTAAACTAAATGACTAATTAAATAAACTAACTTTGATTGGGGAAGATATCAATGCAAAAGCATCGTATGACCAATAATCAAGGGTGGCAAGTCTCAAAGAGGATTTGTTTCTCGCAAAATGAATATGCCGGGTGACATGCCGGACATTAGCTACCCAACATAGTCAAGGCGTTTGAATGTGCCGGGCAACTTAGATCTGGCATTCCATCCAGCATCGTTCATTTCGTAAATACCACTTCCAGAATCAGTTCTGAATTAAGGAACTCAATATCCATACTTGCATCGTGCATAGCTAATGCCGTGAATACAACCAGAATATGGGGAAATTAGAGATTAATCCAAAACCTTAGCATTTGCTGCCCACTTTTCAGAACAACAATATTAAAGATTACCGAGATCCTAATCTATCCTACTCTTGCTTTGAAAGCCTTAAATAGGAATTAGAAATAAGAGAATAAGTGGCTGACTCATTCAACTTGCATGAAGACTAGAAACCTCTGTTAAGAAACTTGTGAATTCCATATATGATCATAAGAGTTTTACAAGGAAATTCATCCCTAACCAATAAACTAACAAGGATCTCTACTTCACCATCCACTCCAAATACGGAAGAAATACAAGGGGGGGAAGGAGATGTTCATAGCCTCAACCCGACGAGGAAATCTTCTTTCTTCTGTGTGGATGGATTCATAGAGATTCCTTGGACACCAACAATGGAGTGGGCGGAAATATAGAAGTGAATGGCGTGAATTTGGTATGTTGAAGTGTGTCGAATTATAGTCCTTCTCGACCTATTTATAGGCATCAAAATGTCTCTTGCCGGGCGTCGTGCCGGATCACCAGTAGCCGGCACACGTGATAAATGCGCCCAACTGTTAACGGTCAAAACCGTCAATTTCACGCGAAACAGTGCATATGCCGGGTAGGATATACCCGGCATCACACCCGGCAGTGGTTGGAAATCACGTGGAACACATATGCTGTCATATGGTCAACTGAGGCGACTTTACACTAATGTCGGATAGCATTTACCCGGCATCGTATCCGGCAAGGCCTCTTTTCTGTTCTGTGTTCATGCCGTGCAGAATCAACCCGGCATTGAGTCCGGCTTCAATTGAACTTTTGCCTAGAAATTCGTTCCTTGCATATAAAACACATAAAACATAAAGACTGTACAAATAATATACTTTAACGCATAATATAACATAATAACACATATATAACTTTATTTAGATAAATATAATACTAAATCTAGTGCATAAAATATGATAAGTCTGCGGCTTATCAGCTGGCGATTGCTTGAACGTTCTGGTAATATTCTCAGCTTATAATCTATGATCTTTTCCCTTGTGAAATTAGTAAGCTAGGCAGTAAAATTTGTATTGATAATGGTACTAATTAGCGTGAATTAATCGGTTCTATACCGATTGAATTCTGTCAATTCTGTCTTAATGCTGCCATGTTTATCTGATGAATTAATCGGTTCTGTACCGATCATCTAGTAAGCTTTTTTCTGTCGTTTTGTATTTTAGAACAAGATTTTGTGTTTGCCATATTTATGATATGTGGGCTTTTGCATAATTGCAACTTTCTGTTTCCCTGTTTGTCTTATGTTGCTTGTCTTACTGGTTATTTATGCCAGTTGCAATTAGTTTTAACTGGTTTGACGATATCTAGCTTTTGGGTGTGGTAATCGTTATGATTTTCTTCCTGTTATTTCCTTCTACGGGGGAGCTAGCTATAGTGATGAAAATACATGTGAGTGCTACTTGATTTTGTGAAATTGTCTTTACTTGGACAGATATATTGGTAATATATAGGATTGGCGAATCAACCAATAATTGAATATTGTGCTGGGAATCTAAGGTCTCTTGTTAGGCTGTTTCAATGCTCAGATAGTTGAAGGGTAACAACCCCATAGGCACCAGGTTTTCCATATAAGCAGCATATAAAATCTGATAAATAATCTAACACACTAAGATCATGCTCTACCACAATCACATAGCTGAAATGAAAGAAGAAGCCATGTTAGTAGCTTGAAGGAAGTTCTGAAAAGATAGTGGTAGGAGAGGGTGTGAGTCACAGAGACAGCAAATAAGATCAAAGATAATTAACCATTTAGCACCTGGTAGGCCTAAGCAAGGATCTAACAACTTTTGTAGCTTTAAGTCTCTACTTTACATTAAGATAACTTGAGCCACTACTGTAGCCTATTTTCTATTCATCTTTTCCTGGACAACTTAAGCCTTAAAGATATAAACCTCAAGATATACAAAACTATTTTTTTTCTATTTCATTATGTACACAAGGCCATGTGATTACTTTTGTAGAAACCTACTGTATGAAAGACTTGAACTAAGATAATATAGCGACAATAGAAGAAAACGGAAATTCATACTATTACTCAGAAACATGTATCGCACTCGATACACAATGGGTACGTAGTGTGTTCACGACACCACCTATACACGAGTTCTAAACTCTCAACACATTAAGAGTACAATCCACTCTTAACACCTACCACTTTCCTCAGCACTCAGAATTTGCTTCGCATCACTAACGACGTTTCAGTATGAAACTAACCTCACAGTCATGTGAATCTCTACAGCTCAACACTTTGCGGCGTAGAGCCTCTTTTTCTTTTCTATTTTTCTCGCTTAAAAGTCTTAACCCGAAACCCTAGAATTACTATCCCATATATAGATATCGAGATTTCATATTACAGCTCATTAACATAGATTTTATTTATCTTTAACAGATATATAAAATCCTATTTAAGGTACTCTATCTTCTTTCTTTATTTCCTCGGTTTTGGACTGGTGCGCAGCTCCCGGTATTTCTTCTTTACACTCATCAGTATAGAGCTGAGTTTGCCGATGAAAATCACATCAATAATTTCCCCCTTTTTTATGCGGCAAACTGTTCAAGTCTTGAACCCCTTGTATTGATTCCCCCTGAATCTTGTATTACCGTAACTTCGCATGAATGTTCAATCAACTGTCGACCGTTCCCCCTCAATCCCACATGCCCTTCTGCTTACCTGTACTCAGTGTAAAACTCACAACCTTTTGTCCATTAAGTGTGATATGACAGTAAGTGAAAATATTAAGAAAACAATAGACCAGAAGCTCTACACAGGCAATTAACATCATAAACCCAACCGAACAAGAGTATTAGCAGAACGAATAAGGAAACATATAGTTCAACTCCAAAAGATCACACTCTAACCATAAGTGTGCCACTAGTCTAATCATGCACCAACTATTTGTGCATCAAACCATATGTCTAAAACCAGAGTACGAGAAATTCAAAGACATCCAAACACACTTCCCCCTTTTGCCACATCAAAAAGAGGCCAGATATAGCAAAAATAGTAAGTATCAAATCGGGAAGGGGTAGGATACAATCCAACTATAACTAGAATTTTTCTGACTGTTCAGATGAAGAGTTAGTCGCAGACATCAAAAAATTTATCTTGTCCTCCAGGAGCTGTAGCCTATCCATCAATCGCTTTTCCATCGCCACCATTGAGTCTAGGACTGACTGCAACAGAGAAGAAGTGGAAGCTGTAGCATGGTCAGTCTTCTTCATGTTGACCCGCCTGTTTGAACTGCCAGCCTGTTTCAGTTAGTTCCAAACCCATCTTGGAGAGAGTCATAACAGCCAGATAATTAGTCGGTTGAGCAGAAATGAAATAAGCATCATCTTGAATAAGCGTAAAACGATGAAGAACTTTTGTTATCCAGAAAGGGTAAGGAATGGAAGGCTTGGAGCTATTCACAATCGACCGCAAATGTGAGATAATAATTCTTGGCAAGGAAAGACAAATCATTTTGTTGAAGCACCACATTAACCCTAGATCAACTGGTGTGACCTTGTCACGCATATCGGAACGTGGAAAGATTGTTTGATAAGCAAGCAGATGTAGTAGTCTCGGTAACACACCCAGGTCCCTTTGTGGATAGTGTTTCAGTCTAGAACTAGCACGGGTCAAACCAAAATGCTGCACCACCTCAGAATGCGGTGCCACATCCACTTTCTAAGCATTGAACTCAGCTAACCCATCAAGAGGTATGTCAAGAATCATAGCAAGCCATGCCGGAGAGATTATCATCTTGATTCCAGCAACCTCAGTCTTAAACTCGTAAGGAGAGACAAATTCTAAGTTCAGAACAAACGGAAAAAGGAGCTCCGGGTAGTATGTGGTTTCAGAGTTAAACAATTTTTCCCAACCTTGACATTTCACAATGTCCATTAAGGATTCCAAGGAATTCTTTTCTAGCCATTCACAATCTACCAACTTGCCAGGAATAATGTCGGATTCAAACATCGTATGATTAAAAATAGGTTTCTGTGGAAAATTGTGACCTGGGTTTTGCGACCATTCTTGACGAGACTCCTTGGCCTTCAATGCTGACGGACGGCGTGCCACAGACTGCATGACTGGAGAATCATCCTCTTTGCGCTTTGGATTTGCCGAGGAAGCATCTTCGACACCCTGAACGACTTTCTTGGCGGGTGTGCGCAACCGACGACGAGATTAGGCCAGTGGAATGTCATCCTCTGTTGGAGATTTTACTTCAGGTGAGGGTTTTGAAAGAGAATCAGGAACTGTAGTTTGTTGGCTGTTGTCGGTGGGTTGCTTAGTAGCAAGAGGGACAGCATCTTCGTAGATTAGCTGTTCGAAAGAATCCATGGCCGAATTCGGAAGATGTTGAAGAAGACTCAAGAACAAGGCTAAGGAAGAGGAAGTGTTGGCGCTGCTGAGAGACTTCGGGACAAGGCGTAACCAAGTAAGAAAATAGTGAAATTTCGAAAATATAGGATGTATTAGAAAAGGGAATCGGTGTTGTGTTTTTTTTAAATAAAAGAAAACTAGTATCCGTTTGCTAGACACAATCATCAGGTCTAGACTAAGTCTGTCAGAATAGAACATTCAAGAAATCATTAAGTTAAGCACTATTTGTTACAGAGTTATCAACCAATATTCCTAAGTAGACGTTGTCTTCAGCCTCCTTTCATTGTTGAATTTCCTAAAATGAACATACAACAAGCAGCACATGTGGATTTTCTTGTATTTAATCTTATTCGCAACTGCAACTTTCCATTGAAACGACAAGAGGTGAGAAGTAAAATCATATTCCATTATACCTTTCATCACCACAGACTCATACTCACAGCTTATTGGAGTATAAAGATAACCTTTTATGTATTTATGAAACAACACCTTGACTTTTTCTCTCCATCCATGTAACGACGTTGGGTCAACTTGCCCAGAGTAGTTACCCTTAGGAAGTTAGATGATGAAGCATCCTATAAGACTTAATTGTCGAATGAAAGAGGCCAAATATGTGTTGTTTGTGCTGTGAGCAGTGGAATCTCTTGCCTTATTCATTCCATTATATTAAATGACCAATTGAATGTTATTTAATTTCAAATCCAGACATGGTGTGTGTGATACACATCAAGGAAATTTATACGAAGAGAGATAAGAAGTTCATTCACCTAACTTAGTTATATTAGGAATAAGTGCTCAACTAAACAATAGACTCATCTTAATAACCTTCGTAATATTTTATTCATAGAGAGACTTAGTATAGGACACTATCTGTAACACCCCTACTATGCGGTTAACAACTAACCGAAAACGCAGCGGAAATAAACAACTAAACAATAACTAAACAGTCTGGTGATACAACGCCGTTAACCACCCACGTGGTTAACAAGGCAGAATAAATACAAGTGTACCGGTCTGATGATCAGACTCCCGAGCATTAGGTACTAACATCCACATATATACATAACCAACAATACCGAGTATTTACATCACAACGTCACTGTAAACTGTAAACCATAAACTACCACTGTAAATTGTCAACAACCGCCACTGTCAAAAATAACGGTGCCAAAATATAACGCCACGGGAGCACATGCGCATCCCGGGCTCAACATCCAAAATGTATCAAAAGTATTTCTACAACCTAGGATCTACAGCCACTCTACTTCTTCAATCCTCATCCTGCAAATAAATATGGAGCCCTCGAGGGGGTCAGCAACCCTTGGATGGTATGGTTAACGCGCAGCCCATCGGCTACCGGGATACGCGCAACTATTTGTCATGATAACATGGCATTGATTTTAAACAAACAACATAAATATAGCATAGCAAGGGATATTGCATAGCACAACAACACACATAACATAACATAACAAGAACGGTTCACTTTAGGAACCAAACCAATATAGTCAGAACACATGGAGAGCCTAGAGAATGTTGCCAAACTCATGATAAGCTCGTTACATAACTCGTTACCGTCCTGTTAGATTGAACGGATAACTTAACCCCAAGGTGTGTCGGATATAGTAATCCAAGCACACCGAACAAACATAGTATGCCCCTGTGGCCTGACGTGAGTCACCCGATTATGTAATAAGGGGTATTTTAGTCTTTTTTGACCAATTAACTCACTTATATTGACTTATGTTATAAACTAGCTTAATTTAGTTACTATTCACAAAACAAGGCACATAATTGTGAAATTTTGATTTCCCATTGATTTAGACTTCCTAATGTGATACTAAGTAGTACACATGTTAATTAAAGAGTAATGATGGACATTTAGCCACTCAAAACCCATTTACAAGACAATTTTTCAAAAATGTGCTTTAAGACTCCTTAAAGCACATTTTGTGTTTTAACTTGTTTTCAAGCTTGGTTTTCTTTGGTAATTGGTTTAATATGTTTATTGACATATAAATAAGGTCTTGGTAAGCTCATTAGGTCTTAACCAAGGTTATCCCAAGCTTAGAGCACATTTTCACCCATATTGTCTTTAAGGTATTTATTTGTGTTTTCTATGGTTTAAATTCTTCACTAATATTTCTTAGACACTTTTTAGTCTTAATATACCATAGTTTAATGTTTAAACAACATACCTAGGTTTGGGGTATTTCAATCTACCCCCCTTAAAAGAACTTTGTCCCCAAAGTTCACACTTCCTCGTATCTATAATATCAGAACACGGGATACTTATAAAACAACACTTCCATAATAACATTAACAACATACTTACACAGCATTGGACTCAAGGTCCAAACACCATAACATCATTCAGACATAACGATCTATAATATAACAAGATCACAACATAACATATACGACGTATTTAAATACATGTCGTACACACATAACCGAAATGGCTCTACCCCCCTTAAAAAGGGGTACGCCCCGTACCCTATACACACAAACACTAAGAAGTAAACAACGACGGGTACTTCGCCTTCATCTTATCTTCCAGCTCCCAAGTGGCCTCCTCGACGTCTTGGTTAGACCAGAGGACCTTCACCAGTCTCACAGACTTATGGCGAGTGTCTCGAGTCTTAGTAGCCAGAATCCGTACGGGAGTCTCCACTGATCGCATGGTCGGCTCTAAAGTAAGCCTTTCAGGCTGAAGTACATGAGACGGATGAGACATATATTTCTTCAACTGGGACACATGAATTACATCATGTACCTTGCCCAGCTCGGCGGGTAGATCAAGTCTGTAAGCTACCGGGCCTATCCGCTCCGTCACAACATAAGGCCCCACATATTTAGGGCTCAACTTGCCTTTCTGGCCAAAACGAAATACTCCCTTCATGGGGGATACTCTAAGAAATACTTGATCGCCCACGGCGAACTCTAGATCACGTCTGCGTACATCGGCGTATGATTTCTGTCTATCCTGAGCTGCCTTCATGTTAGCCCGGATCTGGCGTACTTCTGCTTGTACTTGTTCCAAATACTCTGGTCCTATAATGACCGTCTCACTCGACTCATCCCAGCATAATGGCGTGTGGCATGGTCTACCGTACAAGGCCTGGAAGGGAGACATCTTGATCGAAGCATGGTAACTGTTGTTGTAGCTAAACTCGATCAGATGTAACTTGTCAATCCAGCTGGTCTGAAAGTCAAGTGCACATGCACGTAACATATCCTCAAGCGTCTGGATGGTGCGCTCACTCTGACCATCAGTCTGTGGGTGGAACGCCATACTCAGCTTCAGCTTGGTACCCAGCGCTTCTCATGTGGATTTCCAGTACCTCGATAGGAATCTGGTATCCCTGTCAGACACAACTGTTTTCGGTACCCCATGATGTTGTACAATCTCTCTGTCGAGGAGTTCTGCAAGTTTTGCCACTTTCCAGGTGTCCTTCATCGGTATGAATCAAGCCACCTTGGTCAGTCGGTCAACAACAACCCAAATCATAGTCAGACCTCCCCTTGTAGGCGGATGATAAGTGCGAAATATATATACTTTTAATGGTTTATTTTATTTAATATTCGTAATGAATTGGCTTATATTTCACACTTATCTTATATTTTTCTATGATTTATATTTAAATGAGAACTGATATATTTTATTTGTCAAATGTAGGAAAACATCGTTACATATACAATACATATATATGTAACATGTATGTATATATACATACTATATATATATATATATATATGTATTATATATGCGTGTATACATTGGACGGACGTGGGTTGCACATTGTTACAATTGGAGAAGATGGGCTGCATGAAAATTACAAAAAAAGAAAATAAAGTGGGCTGGTTCGTTGAATTGCACGAGACATTTGCAGGAATAAAATATGGTGGGCTACATAAAGATTGGTACTAGGATGAAGGAAAATAAATATTTTTTATCTTAAAGATAAACCACCAGCGCTATATATTTGGAGGGGTGATCGACATCGAGGGGGAGCGAACAATTCTCGAATATACAATCCAGAGCCCTAGCCGCAACCGAAGAGATACATATTTTTCCACTGTTCCATCAAATTTGTCAGCACTGCTCTGATTGTCAATCGCTTGGGACTGCTCTGCCCCCTTGCATTTGATTTGCCCGACACCCACCACCATACCATCATTACATCCACGACTAATTTGTTCGTACACCACCGATCATCCACACACCACATACCTCCATAACACATTCGTTCGCAGCCATCATCCATCCATATTGTTCGAATTCTCCAGCCACGCACACCTCCACGAACTTTCGTCAACCAACACTACACCCGCATCTGTTCAACACCAAATCAAGAACCGAGGCAAGCAGGCGCGGCAACAGCAGTCCGACGCGGAGGAGAGAAACCGACAGTTTTAGTAAAACTGATTTCGTGTTGTTATTTTATTATCTCTTGTTACGTTCTTGTTCGTTACGTGACATTTAATATCTTTTTAATGTTTGTTTTTGTCCTTGAAATCATGAGTGAGTAGTTTATTTTTAGCTTCCCGAGTTGGGAAGCGAGCCTAATTCCTGACGATTATGTTATATTAATTTTTCCATACAACTTTGTTTTTTATAATTAGTTCGATTCCTGCTCTTAATGTGTTTTAATTATCTGGCCAATAATTAAGATAATTTTTGTAGTTTTCTAATCAACACGCGAGAGCTGAGATAGTAAACTAGACATAGGAATTCGAACCTGATTAATGACTAGAAGCGTGATCCCGCCTATAGGTTAATCGGACTCCCATAGAAACTGTTCTTTATGCGATTAGTTGTGTCCGGATTAGAGCATTAGTCTGCTGCTAATTCTCGCAACTAGTTAGGATTCGTTAGACTTAGCCGTTGACGAATTAATTATAGTTTCTGAGTTAATTATAGAAAGTTAGGGGAAGAGTTAATAATAAAATCTGAAGAATTAGGCGAGCAGAACAACTCGGGGAGCACCTTTTAATTATTAGATTTTCAAATCGTTATTTGTTTGAGTTTGCTTAATTTGGTTTATTTGTTCTTTTAATTTCTTTGGTTATTTAAATTTGCTTAGACTAGTAAAACCCAGTCAAAAAGTGAATTTCCTGTTTTATTAGTTTAGATTAGTTTTCTCAATTAGGTTAATTTAATTTGTCAGTTAATTGAAAGAGGTCCCTGAGTTCGACAACCCACTTAATCACTATACCCGTAAAACGATAGGTACACTGCCTAGGTAGAAGTATAGTAACATATATTTCTGCTAACAAGTTTTTGGCGCCGTTGCCGGGGACCTCCAGCACGGTTAATTGACATTTTTATTTATTTGATTGAGATTTATTTTAATTTTGTTTTTTTATTATCATTTTATTTTTAGTCAAATTTGTTCTGTTTGATTTTTGTTTCGAATTAAAGTTTTGTTCCGTACTCTTCATACCTTTGAATTCAATTCCCTTCGTTGTTTTTTTTCGGTATTCTTAGTATACGTAGGTTCTTGAATTTGTTTTTCAACTAGTTTTGGTTACGTACTTTTTCATTCAATAGCAGTAGGTAAGTTCCTTACGTTTTAATTTTCTTTATTTATTATCAGTAGCTTTGTTTTCTCTTTACTCCTGTACGTTACTTTAGTCTTTATATTTTATTTCAATAATTTGGTTGACTTCTATTCATCGTCGAATTGAATGTTTGTAGCTTAGGAATTATTTTATTTGTACTTAGCTAGTACTTTTTACAGACAGCTAATTTGTTTTATGCGTCAAACTCGTTCTGTAGGAGGACCATTAGCTGACTTTGAGCCTGAAATTGAGAGACTTTTCCACAGAAGAAGAAGGTTACAATTCAACATGACTGACTGCACATTGAATGAGCATCAACAACCGTCGGTCGAGGGGAGACCTTCTGCTATTGTTCTCCCCGAAATCACACCAGCAGAGATGGAGGCCTGGCAGTTCAAGACTAGCTACATCACCACGCTATTTCATCAAGGCCAGTTTAGTGGGGTCGATTTTGACGACACACCACATCACATCTCGAGGTTCCTAGATTTTTGCAATGCTTTCAACAAGACCGGGAACCTGAACCAGAGGATTCGACTACAACTGTTTCCCTACTCCTTAAAGGATGGAGCTTCTAGATGGCTAAGGAGTCTGCAGCCACAGAGTATCACTACCTGGGCGGAGCTAGCACATAAGTTTCTGAACAAATATTATCAACCATCCAAGACCAGAGAAAAGATCGGTGAGATTAATAGTTTTTGTTAGGAACCAGGTGAGTCTTTATATGATTCACGGGATAGGTTTAGAGAGCTTCAGATTTTATGCCCACACCATGGTATGAGTGATAGAGATTTAGTGTTAGCATTCTTTGGTGGTTTAAATGATTCAAACAAGCTTTTACTAAATTCTGCTTCTGGAGGAAATTTATGAATAAGACAGGTGCGCAGCAGCAATTGAGCTTCTGGATTCGATGACCGCGAGCACCAGACAGTGGTGTAAGAATAAGGGGAGAGGAGAGTCCAAGAAAGAGGCCGGACTATATCATTTACCCCCTCAGGATCATCTATCTGCTCAGTTGACTGCCATAGCGAAAGCAGTGGAGAAACTCACTCTTGGTCAGACACAGCAAACGGTGAAAGCAGCAGCAGCTACTTCTTCCCAGTACCTGAATCCTTGTTGTGACATTTGTGGAGGAGCTCATGAGACTTACAACTGCGAGGGACCTGGATACATCGGTAACCCAGAGGAGGTAAATTCAATCAACAACAGACCAGGTAACCCTTATTCTAACAATTTTAATCAGAACAATTGGAGGAATAACCAGCATCCCCGTGGAGAGGTAATGATCAACAAATGGGTAACCAAGGTTTTAATCAAATAGCAGTCTTATTTTAATAGGCAGCCAGATCAGTCTCAGAATTCTCAGGGAGGTAATAGTAAGATTGAGAGTATGTTAGCAGAGATTTTGAAACAAGGACAAGCTACTAACGCTAAATTTGTTGAAATTGAGTCAAGTTTGATGCTAAGTTTGCAGATCAGGCCGCTATTAATCAAAACTTGGAGAGACAGATGAGCCAGCTTGCAGAGCAGCTAGCACAGAGACCTGCAGGGTCACTTCCTAGTCGGACCGATCCAAACCCGAGAGAACAATTAAAGCAGTGACCTTGAGAAGCGGTAAGGAGTTGGTTTCCAATGCTCCTGAAGCTGAAGAAGGATCTGACAAGCCAGGAGAGTCTCTACCTGAAGTTGAAGAAATTGAAATTCCCAAGGAGAAGGAGTCTTCTGAACCTTTAATTGTTAAACCTTCTCAAGTTTCTTATGATCCTCCTATTCCTTTTCCTAACAGGCTGAAGAAAAAGAATTTGGATGAACAATTCGGAAATTTTTAATATCTTAAGAAGTTGACTATTAATATTCCTTTTTCTGATGCTTTATCTCAGATGCCTATTTATGCTAAGTTTATGAAGGATATTTTATCTAATAGGCGTTCTTTGCAGGAAACTGACACAGTGAAGCTGACAGAGAGAGTGTCGGCAGTCCTTTTGAAGAAGCTACCACCAAAGTTGGGAGATCCAGGTCTTCCTATCATTCCCTGCACTATCGAGGAGGTAGATTGTGGTAACGGTTTATGTGATTTGGGAGCAAGTATTAATTTGATGCCTCTTTCAATTTTTGAGAAACTAGGAGTAGGTCAATGTTCTCCCACTTCAGTGCAATTACAGTTAGCTGACCGTTCTATTATTTATCCCAAGGGTAAGGTGGAGGATTTGGTAGTTTCTGTTGGTAAATTTATCTTCCCAGCTGATTTTATTGTTATTGATATGGAGGAGGATAAAGATGTGCCATTGATTCTAGGTAGACCATTTATGAGGACTGCTCGTACTCTTATTGATGTTGAGGGAGGAAAGATAATTTTGAGATTTCATGATGAACAAGTTGTTTTTGATATGACACGTAATTTGAAGCGTCCTGCAGCTGTACAGTCCTTTTGTGTTGGATCCTGTTGATTCTTTAGTGCAGGAAGTTCATCTTAGCAGGGAAGAGGAGGAGATTCTGGAGAGATGCCTTATGGCATCCTGCGAGGCAGATGATGAGGACCCAGACATCGCCCTCATGGCAGAGGAGCTGAATAAGAGGCGGCCACACTACCACTCTATATCAGCAGAAATTTGAGAAAGTCGAGAGAAGTGCTGACCGACCGCGACCATCTATTGAGAAACCTCCTGCAGTGGAGATGAAACCCCTTCCTCCTCATTTGAAATATGTTTTCCTTAAAGAACCATCTGAATTACCTGTTATCATTTCTTCTGATTTGACAATTTTGCAGGAAAAAAACTTCTGGAGGTGCTACGAAAACATACTAAAGCTATCGGTTGGTCGATAGCAGACATTCAAGGAATCAGCCCTCAGTTGTGCTCACACCGGATTACATGGAGGATGCTTACCGACCACTTGCTCAGCCTCAGAGACGCCTCAATCCAGTTCTGAAAGAGGTAGTTAAGAAAGAGGTAATCAAATTACTTGATGCAGGGATTATTTATCCTATTTCTGATAGTAAGTGGGTGAGCCCCGTACAGGTAGTACCGAAAAAGGGGGGATTACTGTTGTTCCTAATGATAAGGGTGAGTTGATTTCTCAGCGCACTACTACAGGTTGGCGAGTGTGTATTGATTATAGAAAGTTGAATGAATCTACTCATAAGGACCATTTTCCTTTCCCTTTATTGATCAAATGCTTGAGAGATTAGCAGGACATGATTACTATTGTTTTCTGGATGGTTATTCTGGCTACTTTCAGATTCCCATAGCTCCTGAGGATCAGGATAAGACTACTTTTACTTGTCCTTATGGAACTTATGCTTATAGAAGAATGCCTTTTGGATTATGCAATGCTCCTGCTACTTTTCAGCGTTGTATGATGGCTATCTTTTCTGATTATATTGAGAAGTGTATTGAGGTTTTCATGGATGACTTTTCTGTTTTTGGACTAACATTTGAAGCTTGTCTAGAGAACCTTGATCTTGTTTTAGCCAGGTGTGAGGAGACCAACTTGGTGTTAAATTGGGAGAAATGCCATTTCATGGTTCGGGAAGGAATCGTTCTTGGTCACAAGATATCATCTAAAGGTATAGAGGTGGATCGTGCAAAAATTGAGGTAATTGAGAAGCTTCCACCCCCTTCTTCTGTTAAAGATGTTCGCAGTTTTCTGGACATGCTGGTTTTTATAGAAGATTTATTAAAGACTTTTCCAAGATTACTAAGCCTCTTTGTGATCTACTTGCGAAAGATGTTAAATTCCATTTTTCTGACGAAGTTTAGCAGCTTTTAATTTGTTGAAAGAGAAGCTTATTTCTGCACCCATTGTCGTATCTCCTGATTGGACTTTGCCTTTTGAAATCATGTGTGATGCTAGTGATTATGCTGTGGGGGCTGTTTTATGTCAGAAGCTGGATAAAATTCTTCGGGTTATTTATTATGCTAGTCGTACTTTAAATGATGCCCAGAAGAATTATGCAACCACAGAGAAGGAATTACTAGCAGTTGTTTTTGCTTTGGATAAGTTTCGATCTTATTTGCTGGGTAGTAAAGTTGTTGTGCATACTGACCATTCTGCGCTTAAGTATTTGTTTGCTAAGGCAGAATCAAAGCCCAGGTTAATCAGGTGGATTCTTCTCCTTCAAGAGTTTGACATTGAGATCAGGGATAAGAAGGGGACGCAGAATGTTGTGGCAGATCATCTATCTAGGATGGAGGCTAGTGATGACGGTACTCATATCAATGAGTCTTTTCCTGATGAATCAGCATTTGCAGTTGAAGAGGTTGATGATCCATGGTTCGCAGATATTGCGAACTACCTTGTCAAGAAGATTGTTCCAGCTGACATGACATACCAGCAGAGGAAGAGGTTCTTTTCTGTTGTTAGACATTATTTTGGGATGATCCTTACCTTTTTAAGGTTTGCGCAGATGGAATCATTAGGAGATGTGTTCAGAAGTCCGAAGTTAGAGACATTCTCCTCCATTGCCATTCCAGAGAAGCCGGTGGGCATCATGGTGCCACTCGTACAGCAGCGAAGGTACTCGAGTCAGGTTTCTTCTGGAACACCCTTCACAAGGATTGTCATGCTTTTGTTTCTACATGTGATCGGTGCCAAAGGCAAGGTAACCTCTCTCGTCGTAATGAATTTCCATTGAATAACATTCTAAAGTTGAGTTATTCGACGTGTGGGGTATTGATTTCATGGGTCCTTTTCCAAATTCATTCGGTAATCTTTACATCTTAGTAGCTGTTGATTATGTTTCTAAATGGGGGAAGCCCTTGCCTCTTCTACTAACGATGCTAAAGTTGTTGTGAAGTTCCTCAAGAAGAATATTTTCACTAGATTCGGTGTCCCTCGAGCGATTATTAGTGATGGTGGTTCCCACTTTTGCAACCGCCAGTTTGATGCCTTGCTGAAGAAGTACGGGGTTCGACATAAGGTAGCTTTACCTTATCATCCTCAGACAAATGGGCAGGCCGAGGTGACAAACCGAGAGCTTAAGTGGATTTTGCAAAAGACGGTGAATTCTTCTCGTAAAGATTGGTCACTCAAATTGGATGATGCGCTTTGGGCCTACCGCACCGCCTTCAAGACACCCATCGGTATGTCTCCATACAAGCTAGTTTTTGGTAAGGCATGTCATTTGCCTGTAGAGCTGGAGTACAAGTCCTACTGGGCGTTAAAGGCGCTGAATTTTGATTTGCAAAAAGTTGGTGATAAGCGCAAATTCCAGTTGACTGAATTAGAGGAACTCAGGAATGAATCTTATGAGAATGTTGTCATATATAAGGAGAGAACCAAGCGTTGGCATGACAAGATGATAGCGAGGCGTGAGTTCAAGGCTGGTGAGCAAGTTCTGTTATTCAACTCGAGGCTCAAGCTCTTCCCAGGTAAATTGAAGTCATATTGGTCAGGACCTTACACCATTGTCAGTATATCTCCATATGGAGCAGTAGAGTTAGTGAATGCCAAGGGAGAGACATTCAAGGTGAACGGTTCTAGGATCAAGAAATTTTTGGGTACTGCATCGGATACGGAGTATACTCATGAATTGACCATTAAGGATCCAGTTGCAAGATAGCTACACCGAAAAGTCTAGCCAAAGACTATAAAGAAGGGCGGCTGACTGGGAGGCAACCCAGTGGTAGTATTCTGTTTAATTTATGTTTTTAATGTTTTTGCCTTTATTTTCTAGTTTTGTTTTATTTTTAGCATTTTGAATTTTTATTAGGTCTCTTGCTGCTCAGTTTACTCACTCGAGGTTTCAGAGCCCATGCGTTTAACGTGATACTTTTAAGTGTCAAGTTTTTGTGTTTCTCTGAGGTGTTTTCAAAAACTTGTTAGCAGAAATATGTTACTATCTCTACCTAGGCAGTGTACCTATCGTTTTGTGGAATAGTGAATTGAGTGGGGTTGTCGATCTCAGGGACCTCGTTCACTTAATTGACAATTTATTTACCAACTGAGAAACTAAACTAAGAAAACAGGAAACGTCACTTTTTCAGGTTTTACTTAATTTAATGAAAAGAATAACTCAACAAATATAAAATAACGAAATAATAAAACGGTACAAATAAACTAAATAAAGAAATAAAGATTAAAACTCAGAAATCTAAGGAAGCACCCCGGATTGTTCTGCAAACCTTCACTTTATTAATCTATTTATAAACTCTTCCCTAATTCTGCAATAAACTCAGGAATCTTAATTAACCCGTTGACCGGTCCCTATACAACGAATCCTAACTTGTAGAAATAACAAGCCGCAAACCATGCCCAAGTCAATTCTAACCAATCGCATTATAACGAATTCCTATTGGAGACAGATTAACCTATAGGCAAACCATGCTTCTAGTCGTTAATCCGGTTTAACTTCCTATGTCTTGTTAACTAATCTCAGCGCCGCATTTTGATTAGAAAACTACAAGAATTGCTTTAATAATTAGCTAGAGAATTAAAGCGCATGAAGAACAGGAATTAAACTACTACAATTATAATCAGAGAAAAAGATTACAAAATAACTATAAAGATTCGGTTTGCTACCCCAATCCGGGGAGCTAAACTAACTACTCAAAAATAAACATAAAGGTAACAACAATAAGAAAGACTATGAAACAATAATAATATGTGGAAGTGGTGGTGGATTGGTGTGATGATAATGGTGGTGTGCTTGTGCGTGGTGGTACATGGAGTACGATGGTGATGGTATGATGATGATGGTAATGGATGGTGTTGAAGTGAGGTGGTGATGATGTATACTGGTGGCGGTGTGAGAGGCGCGAGGCCCTCGACTTGGGCGTGGTGTATACTGGAGGATGATGAATATGGACAGAGGCACAGGCCTCTGCCTGGCGTGGGATGTTGTATGAAGCATAACCTAGTTATTGTTTTATAAGGTGCAGCAGCCCCCGAACTTCTATCTCCAATTATTTTCTATATATCTTGTATATAGATAAAGTGCAGCATAAGAAATATTTATCCAATTATCTTTCTTTCTATCGCATGTGGCTCTCACTGCTTCCGTTAGTGGTGATGATTAGCAACCTGAAATCCATGATTAATCATGATATTAATCATGATATATCTTTTTGTGAAGACGTGAGTGCTTCATGTTATCACGCGAATGAATTTGGTTGGTAAGTCTGTGAGTGAGTGATTCCACCGTATGTTGTATTTTCCTGCATTTAACACATAAAATATATCAATTCACATCAAAACAAAAATCTAAGGAAAAGCATATAATAAGTGAGAAATACGACATGAATTGTTATTAAAATAGGAAGAATTAAAGCCCTAAAAATATATGTATTTCGCACTTATCAAACTTCCTCACACTTAGCTTTTGCTTGTCCTCAAGCAAATAGAGAATAAAACTATCTCTCAGGCCGTAGTATCGAACCTCAGGATCAAACAGATGCAGATAGGAAGCAAGCATAGTGACAATCAAAAGAATAGTTCTGCTCCCGGTTGTAGGTTTTCGCAATCAGTGAATAAGAATGATTTTAAAAGCATGCAGAAGTTAGATTACAAATCTGAATATAGATTAACTTGGGATCTTCCACCATTCTTTTCCTCTAACCTTAGGATGACAAGGGGTGTGAAGTAACACCTTATTCCGTGATACCTTTCAACACCACATACTCATGATCAAAAACAAAAATTAAACTGCAATTAACTTTTTCGCATGCAAAAACATTCTTCTTCAAGAAATATATACAAAACAAACGAATAATTTCGAACTGCAGAGTTATTCCATAACCCAGACTTTTCTCTCTATCCTTGTAACGGTGTTGGGTCAACTATCCCAGATCACGAGACCTTAGGTAGATAGGTGTTAAGGCACCCCCTAGGACTTAATAACCGGATAGACGAGGCCTGCTTTTGTTAGGAAAATTTTTGATCAGCGGAGTACCTTGCCTTATCCTTTCATTCCAAACTTTCACATCATTTCCAAAATCCCAAGCTAAACTATTTCAGTTTCCACAATCAACTAATCCATCAAATTTCAGTGAAAACAGATTAATTTGAATAAAACTATATATACAAACAACCTAGAGCAGAAAGATTCTTGAGGTGGTCACCACACTCGATTTCAAAATCTGTGCAAAAATTTTCTCCCAAGAATTCAACATTTATAAGCACTCAGAGAAGTGATTCTCTCAAAGCAAGAAGACAATAAAAACAAGTGTGGCATTTAAGTGCAACTGCATATTTTCAGGGAAAGGTCTCTACTTCCTCACACTTAAGAGGAGCAATGTCCTCATTGTTCAAAAATAAAAATCAAGAATAGACCTTTCAAAATATACCAAAATCATGAAGAATTTCATTCAGACCAATATGGACTGATAAAATAGATAAGCATTAAAAGCATGATAGGCTGAACACAAACATTAAAAATAAAGGAAACTGATACTCCCCTGATATCGTAGATTGAGGAAGGTTTTCTTCCTCACACTTAAGCTCGAACAAGGGGGTAGTAGTGTTCCTCACACTTGCGTCCAAGCAAGTGTCCAGCCTTGGAGAATATCAAGCACCATAAAATGTTTCACCTGCACACTCACAACTACCACAAAAACGCTGAAAGCGTTGCATTAAAGCACGGGCACCATTGCCACTTCTAAATAAAAGAAAAACAAAAATAAACAAGAAAACAAAAATAAAAACAAAACATAAATTTAACCACTGGGTTGCCTCCCAGTAAGCTGCCCATCTTTATAGTCTTTGGCTAGACTTCCGCTTTGTTATCCTGGATCAAAAATAAAAGTAGACAACAACTTTGCCAGGAAAACGAAGTAGGCAGTAATTAAAAGCAAACCACCTGGATCAAAACAAAGCGTTACTTCGGCAAATAAAATAGGAAATTGAATACTCCACAAAACCTGATGTTTGAGGAGATACTGCCGGTAACGTATTTCTAATTGGAGACCAGGTGATGATGGATTGTCTGCCTCAAATTTGAGGACATAAACGTCATCCTCCTGTTGTTGAGGCTTCTGGATGCATGGTGGGAGTTGCTGATGACTTGGTGGATGTGGCTCTTCCTTCTTAAATTTGAGGATGCAGACATCTTCCTCAAGTGTTAATACCCCGGACCTAATAATGGTGATTAAATTACTCTAATATGATTATTAAAGGCCTAATGGTGCCTAAAGTGTATTGGTAAAGAAAATAAAACCAAAAGAAAAGAGAAAACGCTTGAAAAGCGAAAAACGCTAAAATGCGCGTTAAATGAGTATATGAGATATATGATCTCGAGAGGGTCCGAGATGGATTCCTAAGGCTTAGTTAGGCCTAATAAGTATACGGGAATGATTCCCGAAGAAAACGGATCCAAATAATGGATTAAAACGCTAACGGAGTTTAAAAGCACGTTTTTCGAGAAAACCCGAAAACGTGACTTTAAGTGGTCAAACGGACCCATAAAAATTATAGTTGATTAAATAACTATAATTAAGTATTAATGGAAGCTTAATAACCATTAAAAATAAAGAAACGAGAAAAATCCAAAAAACGGGCCAGGTAAGTGAATAGTGCCAAACCGGGTAAATTAACGAGCGTTTTCTGTAAAAGTCGAAAACGCTCTCAGCCTATGTTAATTAAGTGGGCCGATTTTTAGAGCATGAATTAGCTCTCTCTCACACTATATTCTAGCTAATTAAGTGGTGAGTCATAAAGCAAATAGTTAAAAAGTGAAAAAGTAAATAACTTACTTTCCTTCCTTCTCTCTCCTACTCTTTCCTTTCTTCCATCGTGAGCTGCCTTCTCTCCCTTCCTCTGGCGATTCGAGCTGCAACAACAACAACAATGGAGGTCTCTCTTTCTCTCCAAGCTCAAGCCATGTTAGAGCTCCAAATGAAAAACCGAACACATATTCTTCTTCCTCTCTTCAAGCCCTATCATTCCCTCTTTCCAAAATCTCAAATGGAGAAGTTTGACCTCCATGGGTTTTGGGCATTTGAAGAGAAAAGCACACTATTTTGAAGCTTGAGGCTTCCTCTTTCATCCAAGGTAAAAATATCCAAAGAAAGTTGCATATTTCTTCACCTTCTGTGTGGCCGATTTTGGCTAATTTTGATACCTTTCTTCTCCTTGCTTTGAGCTGTTATTCAAACCTCTAATGGTGGGTTGGAGCTCCTCCTTCGATTTTTGGCAAAACCAATTCTAGGGTTTCCAAAGGTAATGTTCAAATTCTACACCTTAAACCCTCTTCTTGAATTCATGAGTTGTTTTCACAACTAGGAGGATTAATTAGTACTCTATTCGTCCATTGGTAAATTGATCTAGATAACTGGGCAAGATTATGCCTAGACCGATTTTGGATGAAGAGAAGATGAGAAGAGGAGAAGAGTGTCAATAAGGAAATTTAAGAGAATGCAAGGTAAGGAACCAACCCAATGTATATTCTATATGTATTAGAATTTGGGAAGGGTAATTAAAATGAATGAACCCCACTTGAGTTGTGGTGATAAGGTCCTTGCTTAGAAATAAATGCAAGTGAGAAAAAATTTGTGAGTTAATGCTTGTTTTGGGAGCTATGTATTTGATGAATAATGCTTTATGGTGTTTAATGAGTTTTGCTTGATTAATGAGGAATTATTTGAGTGTTGATAGAACCCTTGCGGTTTGGCTAGTTTTAGGATGAAATATGTGAAGAAATGAGTTTTGGGCAAAGTTAGAAAAGTAGCCAAGTTATGGCAAAATTTGTGTAGAAATTTGAGTGGTTTGAGCATTGTTGGGTGTGAGGAATGACCTAGAGAAACTAGCTGTGGATGGAGACTTATTTGAGTTAGTTAACCACTTTTGGAAGGCTTGTGATAAGATAGAAGATTGGTGCAAAAATCAAGCTAAGGGGAAAGGTGTATTAGGAGTAAAAATAATGTCATTTGAGTGCTAAGAATGACATTGGTGAGGGAAGTTTGAATGGTATAATGATGCAACCAAAATCTGTTACAAGAGTTGAACAAAACAAGAAAACTAGTTTTGATAATGTAAGTGAATTTTAAGTGAAATTAACTAGAGTTTGGTGAGTGCACTTGGTGCTAAGTTTAAGGTGATTAAGAAGGGTAATTAAGTGCTTAAACATGTGGATTTAAGGTCGGGAAGATTGGTTAATCAAAGGGCTGAGTGAGGACCTGTAACAGAGTTAGAAAATGTCAATTTTGCAAAATCTGTAGCAGGGTCCGGGACTTAGGTCCAGGACCAAGTCCCGGACCACCCCTAAAATTACCCCCGAGAGAGTTCTGCTTGTTTGGTCCGGGACCTAACTCCATGCCCAAGTCCCGGACCACATACGATTTTTAGGCCGAGAGTACAACACCCATATTGGTCCGGGACTTGGCCTAGGTACAAGGTCCCGGACCATGCATTATTTTTGGCCGAGAGTTTGTTTTGTGATTGGTCCGGGACTTAGGGTATGGACCAAGTCCCGGACCACCCCCAGAAACCTACAGAGAGTGTTTTAAAGGGTTTAAATGATGGGGGTTTGAGTGTTAATGATGTTATAAGATGTTAAGGCCTTGTTTGGTGACATGTAAAGGCCCTAGGAAGTGTAAGAAAGTGTTAGAAGTGATTGAGAAGTGAGAACTCAAATTAACAAAAGTAAAACCGAGATAACGGGATAACGGGGTAAGTACGGGAGTAGCATTTGATAATGTACCGTATGAGCTTAGTATTAATAATAATGTTTGAAACATTATCAGAGAATCGTGCGTGACCCGAGCATGGTGAGATGACATGGTAAAAGTAAAAACCCCGGTGAAAGGTATGATTTTCTCATGCCCGTATGCTAACCGAGTTACTCTGATTTGTGTGTTTGTGTGCCGGCTTAATCAAGATTAAAGCATGAAAATAATCCCTTGTTTGATTATGGATGCCTTATTGTATGTTGTATGAACTAACATACTTGTACGCCGGTGTGGTCCAACATAGTGCATAGACCGACTCATAGAGAGTAGTGATTGACTAGAAACCCGTAGATCGGGTAGTCTCATGAACAATGGTAATATGAAAACACACACAAGCTATCGATTAAAGTATAACGATAACACAAACATATGAACTCCCTAAAATGTGAGGAGATGTACGGGTTGAGTAAATACCCGATAACGGTTAGAGAACCTTATTGAAACAATCCACGAAATAAATATGAGTGGAGAGATAATGACCTCCATCGAGGGGATTGAAGTTAGTCCAATAATGTGAACTTATAAGAAAGGTAAAAGAGACCTAAGGGACTATGTAACTCCCTTGAGACATGGTCAACCTCCTATATGAGGATTTTACCCGGTATAAGAAAATAACCGAATGTATAAGTATATGATTGTGAGGGTAACCCTTAAACTTAAGATTACCCGAATTTAAGTAAAGTTCCCAAAGTCATTAGAAACATCAAGAGTGATGCCTCTAGACTAATACATAAAATTATTATAACTCCGAGAGAGGAGTGTATGGGAAAGTGAGTAGTCCGAGAGTAGTCGGACCTATGTAAAAAGAGAAGGGAACTAAGAGAAAGTTCCAGGAGCTAGTTGAGCCTTCCCACCATGCTAGACCCAAGTAGGGTCGAAACCGGGGAAGTAAGACTATGCTAGAGAGCCATGAGTTTTGGCCTAAATATGTATTAAGAGTAACAAGCGTGACGTAGGAGACCTGTAGTGTCTCGAGAATCTACAAGAGCTTGAGTATAAATAACCCAAGAGTGTGGGTGAGATAATAAGTGTAAATAACCCAAGAGTATGGGTGAGATAAAGAGAATAAGTAACCCGAGAGTGTGGGTGAGTATAGTACGAGTAGCCCAAGAGAATGGGCGTGTAATTGAATAAGTAACCCGAGAGAGCGGGAGAGGTACTGAATAAGTAAACAAGGCATAGTGAGGTATAACCCTCATGGCCTAAGAGTAAACATATACAACTAACAACCTTGTTATGTTGGTTAGGAGTTGTGCTTCCTGATTGGATGTAGATTCCTTGTGTAATATACATATATATTGTATTCCCATGATGCATGTTGTTTGATTAAAATGAACTCCATGTATATCCGACCCAAAGTAGTCGGCGTACCGCGGTTAGCACGCGGTATATGCGAATTTCATATTCAGCGTAAGCTGACCCCCTAGGGGGAACGTTTTTAGTGTGCAGGTACTTGAAGCTGACCACCGTTCGAGAGAGTAGGACGGGGACTGCTATGAAGCATGGGTAGTTAGATAGTAATTACTAATGCATTTGAAAGAGGTGTAAGTCCGAGTATGTTATCGACATCCGTATATTGTAGACTCAGTATAGTAAAGAAAGGAATTGAGTATTGTGTTGTATGAAGTACTCGGTTGTTCCAGTTCATCAGACCGTTACGGTAAGGAGAAAGGCCTGGTTAGCCACATGGGTGGCTAACGGCGTTGTTTCACCCCTCGTTGTAATTAGAGTTCCGCTGCGTGAGTAGGAGTAATTAGTAACGGTTTAAGAGGTAATGACGAGATTAACGGTTGGGGTGTTACAAAAATGGTATCAGAGCGAAGTATCGCTCTGATGGCTGGAAATACCGAGCTTAGGAAATACCGAGTTAGGAATTAGAGACTTAGGGCTATGGGTTGAGTGGTAGCGTGAGAGATGCGCTAGTTAGGAACTTCCAGTATGATCTGGATACCTACAATACCAGACCGCCCTCCACAACCCCCGCATTAAAAGCTCGAGAAAGAACGCCAGAGAGACGGGAACCCGACCTGGCAGTTACTTAATTAATGTATCAATATGAACCAGAATCTGTCACGTGGTGGATCCCGAGAACCGGAAACCCCGGAGACGGAAGCGCTGGAACGACAATAACTGCATGCAATGATGAAAGGTCGAGACATCCTAATCCAAGGAGACCAGAATTTGTGGAGCCTGGGGCGACATGCTTAGCAGTCGCGAGAACCCAGCTGGTCGAGCAGCAGTGAGAAGGATGCACCAATCGTGCGACCAGACGGACTTATGAGAACTAACGAGAACCGGGACACATGTCTACGGACCGCCATAGTTAACTAATACCAACATCGGTACACTAACCGACCAGAATCTAGTCAAGAGTAGGTACACCCACCCTGCCACACCCGAAGAGGTTGCAATACCTAACGGGCACAGCTTAGACAGCTACAAGCATAATTACGGGATATACCCGAATAGGACTACAGAAGTAGTACCTAAATAAGAAACCTCGGTAACCACAGGAAGAACGTGGGAACGAGCAACGAGGTAAAGCATAGAATTAAAATAGTTAAGGAACTCCGAGAGTGGAGGAGCACCTAAATGAATGACAGCCACGTCAAGAGGAATGAGAAGCACTCCAAGGAGCAGTTATCCAATTAAAAGATCAGGAAGAGCCGACAAGGCTACCAAATACCATGTGAACAATACCGTGACCGGTATGAGTTAACCCAAAAACCACCAGTACCGCGCACTTGCCACGGCAAGTGCAGTAATAGCGGGACTAATAAGAAGAGCTTTGGTAAGCGACCAGTACTTAGCAAGTACCAAGACGGCAAGAGAAGCCAATATAGCACCACAAACCCTAAGAATTCTGAAACGAAACCTTGGAAAGGCCTAAAGGCCTGACCACTGTATAAAGAACATACCAGTCTGCAAGAAGTCAGACATAGTAAGAAGCAACCGGCATTGAAATGCCGTGAAGATTTTATTTTCAACTCAAATTTCTTTTCCTTCAAACAGAGAATTTTCCAAAAACTCCTAAATTTTTAAAAAACCAAACCAGAGAATCACGGTAAGTTATCATAGGACGAATTAAGAGGAGTTGGCGACAGAATACTTCACCTAGGCGTGACCGACACTACAAGTGTACACAAATGAGACATGGAACGACCGCACTCCGAAGGAGCTTGCGGACCTGACAGACCAATTATGAGTTAGTCAGGTAAGTGGTAACGTATCAATAAGATACTCCATGTATGTATACTAGTAGAGTACGGAACACGGGAAGTAGCCCACTCCATACTACGGACGAAAGAGCCAATCCAAACCAAGACAGTTGGATATCTCGAAGGATCGAAGAACACAGAGAAGTTTACAAAGCTAAAGAATCTAGAAACCAGTAAGGTAACGGACCTAAGGACATAGCGTGGAGAAGTGCTAGAAGCACAGAGTATTAGGTATAGACATTGGATATGCCTTAGGAAATACATAATGACTGGGCGAATACCAGTGTAAACAATACGGCGAATGCCTAAATGAACTTATTGATGTACGATAAACGGGATAGAATTCCCACATTATACCTCACTGAAGAGAATAATGACCTGACCCAGAAGATATTAGAAGGTACCAAGGATCTACCCAATAATGGGAGACATTATAACCCTAAACGGGATAGTCAAGGACATAGCCGCAAGGCGAAGTCACAACTGAACATGACCATAAGTACAAGCCAGATGTAATGGCATTACTCAGTAACACCCAGGAGCAATCCGAGAAGGGTGCTGGAGTCAACAGTAGTTGAACGAAACATCGTGTTGAAAACACAAGTGTTTAAGCAAACACTCGGGCAGAACCCGAAGGGATCCCTCGTAACACGGGATACCCTAAAATGCTAGAGGGCATGAATTAATACCTAGTAGAAAAGGGCCTTCCAAGTACGGAAGAGTGGTGAGACAACCATGTCAAAGAGCCCAGAAAAACCTCCTAACCGTCTAATGGCATACGGAGAAGATGAAACCTATATAAACAGCCCGCATGGAGCATGGCGAGGCAATGTGGCTTATAAGCCGGTAAACTAACTGCAACTTGTAGATCTAAACGTTGTAAACCTATGCACAGAAGCATAAGAGGAACAGTGGAGAATGAACCACTACGTTAGAGTGGGAATACCACTTGTTATTATGGGGCCTATAGAGCGGCAATTGCGTGAATCCTCCAGAGAAGGGCTACCATATAAGAATGTAATGCGAAACCGCTAGAGCGGCGTGGTGATACTTGAGCATGTGTTTATTGCCAAGGAGTAATTCGAACAGGGATAGTATGTATGAAGGCTTTGATAGCAGCAATTCAAACCGAAGGGAGATTTACTGTCAACATTGTATGTGTGCAATATGAACTGCAGAGTAAGCAGTACGCAAGCGCGTAGAGAGATTTAAAGAATAGCGTATATTGTTGAGCCAAGTGAATGGCAAGCCATAGTGTAAATGGCGAGAACACCTGGGCGGAAGCTAAAGTAGTAGCGGATGCCATAGAAATGAGAAAGACCAAGGTGCGCAGTAAGCGACCATTGTAAGAGTATATTCAGATAGTGATTAGAGTTGATGAAGAAATGTGGTAAAGGAGACATGTTCATTCCTATCTCATGAGAGATTTACTGTCAAGGGTTTACGCTTCTGCACTCTGTATGACTGAGTGTTTTGGTATTGCACTTGTGCGGTAATGATCGAGTGGGAGAGCCAGGAATTGAGAAATGTCAACGAAGCTTGTTGAGTGAGAATTTAGAGAGATAACCATGCGGCCGTTGGCCAAAGATGCACGAGGAACGTGAGCAGTAACCCGCAGGGCCCAGGATCGATGAATGGTAAATGCAGAGTAGTATGAATGAAGAACTCTGGTACAGAACCAAGAAACAAACATAATCCATGAGCCACTATTAAACGAGGAAGCACTACATGCTAAGTAGTAGCTTGACCTCAACCGACAACAAGTCGGGAAAAATAAGTGAATAATCACAAAGGTATACAGTGTAATACGAAGTAGATTCCCAGAGAACTGGAGAGACAATCTAAAATTCATCGAATTCGCATACGGTAAGAGATACCAAGCGACGATTGAAATACATTGAGAATACCAAAGAGCGAATTAAGCTCTAGTTATCAGGTCACGCAGCAGAAGCTTGTGGACCGTGATTCAGGGTTAAGTATACCTATATCATAAACCCCTTGAAGCCTTAGAGGCTAGAACCGAACCCGGTTATGAGTTAATTAACCGTACTGAAGTTAAAACACTTCATAATACTCGAATTAATGAACCAATGTTCAGTGATAACATATGGTTGGTTACGTGGGCGTAACCCTTTTAAGGGGGGTAGGGCGAGAAACCGCTTAGAGTATGTTTTACGTATTGGTGCGTAAACTACTATGTGCATAACACAAAAAGAAATTGTTTTGATGATTGGAACTTATGTTACATAAACATATGTACCCATTCATTGTGTAATAATGATTATTGTGCATGAGTGATGCTAACGAGTAAGAGTATGTATATTTATGAAAAGAGGAGTAGAGAGACTCCTAGGGAATGAGAATCCCTATAGTATATGTCTAGTGAGATTAGACATGAGTTATGATGAGTATGAATCGGCATGAAACCGATGTGTAACCTAAGAGGGAGTGAGTTCCCTAGGTGATTTTATTTGAGAATGATTGATGGAGTGAGTTCCATCCTTTTGAGTTGTATGTTGTATGTTTTAAGTTGAGTAATAATTTGACTAATGAGGCCACAAGTATGGAATGCCTAGGCAAGGTAAGTGAAACAAATAGAGAATAATGGATGACTTAAGTTCCACGATAAAGATAAATTGAAACAAATTGTATTAAGAATATGACTAGAGAGAGTAAAAGATAGAAAACGAAAATGTTTGTCTATCTGATTGTTTGAAACTGACGTGGGAGGTGGAACTTGGTCTGCTAGCGATCAAGGGAAACCGAACACAAATTAGGGTGGAAGGATGGTTCAACACTGATGCTGATCACATCAGGGTTGGATAATACTTTAAACTCCCTATAAGTGGTCACAGTAATCACGCTAAGAGAAAGGGCAACTATCATAATTGGATTTGGAGGTTGTGTGATGTTTAAAAAGGAATTTTCAAACAGAATTTGAAAATGGATTTTCTTCGAGTATGAAGATGGAAACGGAAACTGGTTTTGAAACCGCTATCACCCGCCGATGGCTGTGGCCTTAAGTCTTGATGACCGGTAGAACGGTGGGCGTGTACTAGTTTTGAAACCATTGCACCGTACGTGCGGCGGTCCTAGGGACCGGTTGGGGGCGGTGTCAGTGTGTGATTTTCCAAAGGCAGCGGACGGGGAGAGTACCCTGAGATGTTCCTGTGTTGAGTGAGTCAACCAGAGTGCCTGAGGATATGTATATGTGTAATGTTTTGATCAGAACCGAAGGGACCGTGGGCCAGAGAGAGTAAGTGCCCATTTGTCATGAAACGGCCGTGAACCAGAAAGAGTAAGTGTTCAACGTGACCGGTACCTGAGGGATCAATAGTAGATCACTCGATAGGATTCGAGGACAGTAGTGCCTTCTTGTCTTCGGACCGATTCCATGGAGAGAGTAAAAGAGTATTTTGATTGCTATACATGCTGTGATTTGTGTGTAGTATGTGTAGTATGTAATGTGACTGACTTGTGGAGTCTCTAAGGTTATACATGTATTATAACCTTGGCATAGCGTGCCCATGAGAGTAACCATTTAGATCCACAACTTTGAGGACAAGTTCCTAAGGGGGGGGAGATTTTAATACCCCGGACCTAATAATGGTGATTAATTACTCTAATATGATTATTAAAGGCCTAATGGTGCCTAAAGTGTATTGGAAAAGAAAATAAAACCAAAAAAAGAGAAAACGCTTGAAAAGTGAAAAACGCTAAAATGCGCGTTAAATGAGTATATGAGATATATGATCTCGAGAGGGTCCGAGATGGATTCCTAAGGCTTAGTTAGGCCTAAGTATACGGGAATGATTCCCGAAGAAAACGGATCCAAATAATGGATTAAAACGCTAACGGAGTTTAAAAAAGCACGTTTTTCGAGAAAACCCGAAAACGTGACTTTAAGTGGTCAAACGGACCCGTAAAAATTATAGTTGATTAAATAACTATAATTAAGTATTAATGGAAGCTTAATAACCATTAAAATAAAGAAACGAGAAAAATCCGAAAAACAGGCCCGGTAAGTGAATTGTGCCAAACCGGGTAAATTAACGAGCGTTTTCTGTAAAAGTCGAAAACGCTCTCAGCTATGTAATTAAGTGGGCCAATTTTTAGAGCATGAATTAGCTCTCTCTCACACTATATTCTAGCTAATTAAGTGGTGAGTCATAAAGCAAATAGTTAAAAAGTGAAAAAGTAAATAACTTACTTTCCTTCCTTCTCTCTCCTACTCTTTTCCTTTCTTCCATCGTGAGCTGCCTTCTCCTCCCTTCCTCTGGCGATTCGAGCTGCAACAACAACAACAATGGAGGTCTCTTTCTCTCAAGCTCAAGCCATGTTAGAGCTCCAAATGAAAAACCGAACACATATTCTTCTTCCTCTCTTCAAGCCCTATCATTCCCTCTTCCAAAATCTCAAATGGAGAAGTTTGACCTCCATGGGTTTTGGGCATTTGAATAGAAAAGCACACTATTTTGAAGCTTGAGGCTTCATCTTTCATCCAAGGTAAAAATATCCAAAGAAAGTTGCATTTTTCACCTTCTTGTGTGGCCGATTTTGGCTAATTTTGATACCTTTCTTCTCCTTGCTTTGAGCTGTTATTCAAACCTCTAATGGTGGGTTGGAGCTCCTCCTTCGATTTTTGGCAAAACCAATTCCAGGGTTTCCAAAGGTAATGTTCAAATTCTAACCTTAAACCCTCTTCTTGAATTCATGAGTTGTTTTCACAACTAGGAGGATTAATTAGTACTCTATTCGTCCATTGGTAAATTGATCTAGATAACTGGGCAAGATTATGCCTAGACCGATTTTGGAGAGAGAAGATGAGAAGAGGAGAAGAGTGTCAATAAGGAAATTTAAGAGAATGCAAGGTAAGGAACAACCCAATGTATATTCTATATGTATTAGAATTTGGGAAGGGTAATTAAAATGAATGAACCCCACTTGAGTTGTGGTGATAAGGTCCTTGCTTAGAAATAAATGCAAGTGAGAAAACATTTTGAGTTAATGCTTGTTTTGGGAGCTATGTATTTGATGAATGCTTTATGGTGTTTAATGAGTTTTGCTTGATTAATGAGGAATTATTTGAGTGTTGATAGAACCCTTGCGGTTTGGCTAGTTTTAGGATGAAATATGTGAAGAAATGAGTTTTGGGCAAAGTTAGAAAAGTAGCCAAGTTATGGCAAAATTTGTGTAGAAATTTGAGTGGTTTGAGCATTGTTGGGTGTGAGGAATGACCTAGAGAAACTAGGTGTGGATGGAGACTTATTTGAGTTAGTTAACCACTTTTGGAAGGCTTGTGATAAGATAGAAGATTGGTGCAAAAATCAAGCTAAGGGAAAGGTGTATTAGGAGTAAAAATAATGTCATTTGAGTGCTAAGAATGACATTGGTGAGGGAAGTTTGAATGGTATAATGATGCAACCAAAATCTGTTACAAGAGTTGAACAAAACAAGAAAACTAGTTTTGATAATGTAAGTGAATTTTAAGTGAAATTAACTAGAGTTGGTGAGTGCACTTGGTGCTAAGTTTAAGGTGATTAAGAAGGGTAATTAAGTGCTTAAACATGTGGATTTAAGGTGGGGAAGATTGGTTAATCAAAGGGCTGAGTGAGGACCTGTAACAGAGTTAGAAAATGTCAATTTTGCAAAATCTGTAGCAGGGTTCGGGACTTAGGTCCAGGACCAAGTCCCGGACCACCCCTAAAATTACCCCCGAGAGTGTTCTGCTTGTTTGGTCCGGGACCTAACTCCATGCCCAAGTCCCAGACCACATACGATTTTTAGGCCGAGAGTACAACACCCATATTGGTCCGGGACTTGGCCTAGGTACAAGGTCCCGGACCATGCATTATTTTTGGCCGAGAGTTTGTTTTGTGATTGGTCCGGGACTTAGGGTATGGACCAAGTCCCGGACCACCCCCAGAAACCTACAGAGAGTGTTTTAAAGGGTTTAAATGATGGGGGTTTGAGTGTTAATGATGTTATAAGATGTTAAGGCCTTGTTTGGTGACATGTAAAGGCCCTAGGAAGTGTAAGAAAGTGTTAGAAGTGATTGAGAAGTGAGAACTCAAATTAACAAAAGTAAAACCGAGATAACGGGATAACGGGGTAAGTACGGGAGTAGCATTTAATAATGTACCGTATGAGCTTAGTATTAATAATAATGTTTGAAACATTATCAGAGAATCGTGCGTGACCCGAGCATGGTGAGATGACACGGTAAAAGTAAAAACCCCGGTGAAAGGTATGATTTTCTCATGCCCCGTATGCTAACCGAGTTACTCTGATTTGTGTGTTTGTGTGCCGGCTTAATCAAGATTAAAGCATGAAAATAATCCCTTGTTTGATTATGGATGCCTTATTGTATGTTGTATGAACTAACATACTTGTACGCCAGTGTGGTCCAACATAGTGCATAGACCGACTCATAGAGAGTAGTGATTGACTAGAAACCCGTAGATCGGGTAGTCTCATGAACAATGGTAATATGCAAACACACACAAGCTATCGATTAAAGTATAACGATAACACAAACATATGAACTCCCTAAAATGTGAGGAGATGTACGGGTTGAGTAAATACCCGATAACGGTTAGAGAACCTTATTGAAACAATCCACGAAATAAATATGAGTGGAGAGATAAATGACCTCCATCGAGGGGATTGAAGTTAGTCCAATAATGTGAACTTATAAGAAAGGTAAAAGAGACCTAAGGGACTATGTAACTCCCTTGAGACATGGTCAACCTCCTATATGAGGATTTTACCCGGTATAAGAAAATAACCGAATGTATAATTATATGATTGTGAGGGTAACCCTTAAACTTAAGATTACCCGAATTTAAGTAAAGTTCCCAAAGTCATTAGAAACATCAAGAGTGATGCCTCTAGACTAATATACATAAAATTATTATAACTCCGAGAGAGGAGTGTATGGGAAAGTGAGTAGTCCGAGAGTAGTCGGACCTATGTAAAAAGAGAAGGGAACTAAGAGAAAGTTCCAGGAGCTAGTTGAGCCTTCCCACCATGCTAGACCCAGAGTAGGGTCGAAACCGGGGAAGTAAGACTATGCTAGAGAGCCATGAGTTTTGGCCTAAATATGTATTAAGAGTAACAAGCGTGACGTAGGAGACCTGTAGTGTCTCGAGAATCTACAAGAGCTTGAGTATAAATAACCCAAGAGTGTGGGTGAGATAATAAGTGTAAATAACCCAAGAGTATGGGTGAGATAAAGAGAATAAGTAACCCGAGAGTGTGGGTGAGTATAGTACGAGTAGCCCAAGAGAATGGGCGTGTAATTGAATAAGTAACCCGAGAGAGCGGGAGAAGTACTAAATAAGTAAACAAGGCATAGTGAGGTATAACCCTCATGGCCTAAGAGTAAACATATACAACTAACAACCTTGTTATGTTGGTTAGGAGTTGTGCTTCCTGATTGGATGTAGATTCCTTGTGTAATATACATATATTGTATTCCCATGATGCATGTTGTTTGATTAAAATGAACTCCATGTATATCCGACCCAAAGTAGTCGGCGTACCGCGGTTAGCACGCGGTATATGCGAATTTCATATTCAGCGTAAGCTGACCCCCTAGGGGGAACGTTTTTAGTGTGCAGGTACTTGAAGCTGACCACCGTTCGAGAGAGTAGAACGGGGACTGCTATGAAGCATGGGTAGTTAGATAGTAATTACTAATGCATTTGAAAGAGGTGTAAGTCCGAGTATGTTATCGGCATCCGTATATTGTAGACTCGGTATAGTAAAGAAAGGAATTGAGTATTGTGTTGTATGAAGTACTCGGTTGTTCCAGTTCATTAGACCGTTACGGTAAGGAGAAAGGCCTGGTTAGCCACATGGGTGGCTAACGGCGTTGTTTCACCCCTCGTTGTAATTAGAGTTCCGCTGCGTGAGTAGGAGTAATTAGTAACGGTTTAAGAGGTAATGACGAGATTAACGGTTGGGGTGTTACATCAAGTGTTAAAGGCTCAATGGAAGATTCTTGTTGGCAGACAATTGTTGAGGGAGCTTCAACTTCTTCAATATGTCTGGAATCAACCACATCAGGTACCTCCACTGGTTCACAGATAGGTGTAGACAAAATATCTTCAAATACTAGTTGCTCTATTTGAGTTGAGGTTGAAGGAGGAGGGGAATATAAATTCCCAAATAATCGCTCAAACTCTTCATCAGATAATTCACTCCTGGTATGTCGCTCCTCCTCTTCATCAGACTCCTCTTCAGCTTCAGAAATTATAGGCTTGGAATGGTCTTCACCCATCAAAGTCTTTGCTTGAGATTGGTCCAGTAGATTCGAATGACTTTGATTTTGGAGGAAATTTTTCTGCTCCTGTGCTAGCTGCTCTGCAAGCTGGCTCATCCGTCTCTCCGAATTCTGATTAATGGCGACCTGATCTGCAAACTTAGCATCAAATTTAGATTCAATTTCAGAAAATTTAGCATTAGTGGCTTTTCTTTGCTCTAGGAGCTCCTCCAGCATACTCTCTATCCTGCTCGTATCCTCCTTAGGAGGCTCCTGATAGGCATAGAATTGCTCGACCTCCATCTGCATTCTAGTATGCTCACCTTCCCACCAATAAGGCTGTCGATAAGACGATTATTGCGGTTGGTAATAATCTTGTCGCCGGTTCTGATTGTAACTTTGAGCACTCGGCTGATTATACCTGTTCAAATTCTGCTCTATGCTCATTATCTCAACCGTCGTTTCCAACTGTGTCAACACTCTCCTCAATACATCCATGTTATCCTCCATCTTTGCCTATCAAAAAAAAAAAATAGAAGTAAAAAAACGAAAACAAAATTAACTAAAAAGAAAAACACAGAAAAACAAATCGGAAGGAAAATAAATACGTAGTTAAAATAACAAAAGTTAAACAAAGGAAATTAGAGTAAAAAGAAAATATCAACATTCAAACCGTAAATTAAGCAAACTAACTACTAAATGTACTGTACAAAATTCGAACGCAAAGAACAAATTTAAAGAAGCGAAATAAAAAGAAATAAGAAAGTAAAAAAAAATGAAAAGAAAGTAAACGAAAAGATAAATAAAATAACAAGTAACCAACTATAGCAAAAATAATCCCTAATGACTAAATCTAGAAAGACAATTTGAAAAGGAGAAATAAGATCCGTACACTAATAGGAAAGGAAGTCAAGAATACTACTAATCCTAACAGAACAAAAGCAATAAAAAAAATTGTAAACTTGTAGTAAAAGAAAATAATAATAATAAACGCTAGATCAAGAAAAATAAAAACAAATAAAGCTAAACGAATAAAAAAATGTAGAAAACATATCCTAAACTAAAATATCAACGAGAGGAAAATAAACAAAGTTATTGAATAAAATAAGTGAAATATATCTAATCTAGATGAACAAAAGCAAATAATACGTAATCAAACGAATCTAATCTAGGTGTTAGCAGAAATATATGTTACTATACTTCTACCTAGGCAGTGTACCTATCGTTTTACGGGTATAGTGATTAAGTGGGTTGTCGAACTCAGGGACCTCTTTCAATTAACTGACAAATTAAACTAACCTAATTGAGAAAACTAATCTAAACTAATAAAACAGGAAATTGTCACTTTTTGAATGGGTTTTACTAGTCTAAGCAAATTAAAAGAACAAATAAACCAAATTAAGCAAACTCAAACAAATAACGATTTGAAAATCTAATAATTAAAAGGTGCTCCCCGAGTTGTTCTGCTCACCTAATTCTTCAGATTTTATTATTAACTCTTCCCCTAACTTTCTATAATTAACTCAGAAACTATAATTAATTCGTCACGGCTAAGTCTAACAATCCTAACTAGTTGCTAGAATTAGCAGCAGACTAATGCTTTAATCCGGACACAACTATCGCATAAAGACAGTTTCTATGGGAGCCCGATTAACCTATAGGCGGGATCACGCTTCTAGTCATTAATCAGATTCGAATTCCTATGTCTAGTTTACTATCTCAGCTCTCGCGTGTTGATTAGAAAACTACAAAAATTATCTTAATTATTGGCCAGATAATTAAAACACATTAAGAGCAGGAATCGAACTAATTATAAAAACAAAGTTGTATGGAAAAATTAATATAACATAATCGTCAGGAATTAGGCTCGCTTCCCAACTCGGGAAGCTAAAAATAAACTACTCACTCATGATTTCAAGGACAAAAACAAACATTAAACAGATATTAAATGTCATGTTACGAACAAGAACGTAACAAGAGATAATAAAATATCAACACGAAATCAGTTTTACTAAAACTGTCGGTTTCTCTCCTCCGCATCGGACTGCTGTTGCCGTGCCTGCTTGCCTCGGTTCTTGATTTGGTGTTGAACAGATGCGGGTGTAGTGTTGGTTGACGAAAGTTCGTGGAGGTGTGCGTGGCTGGAGAATTCGAACAATATGGATGGATGATGGCTGCGAACGAATGTGTTATGGAGGTATGTGGTGTGTGGGATGATCGGTGGTGTACGAACAATTAGTCGTGGATGTAATGATGGTATGGTGGTGGGTGTCGGGCAAATCAAATGCAAGGGGCAGAGCAGTCCCAAGCGATTGACAATCAGAGCATGCTGACAAATTGATGGAACAGTGGAAAAATATGTATCTCTTCTGGCTCTAGGCTCTGGATTGTATATTCGAGAATTGTTCACTCCCCCTCGATGTCGATCACGCCTCCAAATATATAGCGCTGGTGGTTTATCTTTAAGATAAAAAAATATTTATCTTTCCTTCATCCTAGTACCAATCTTTATGTAGCCCACCATATTTTATTCCTGCAAAGTCTCGTGCAATTCAACGAACCAGCCCACTTTATCTTCTTTTTTTGTAATTTTCACGCAGCCCATCTTCTCCAATTGTAACAATGTGCAACCCACGTTCGTCCAATGTATACACACATATATAATACATATATATACATACATATTATATATATATGTATTGTATATGTTACAATGTTTTCCTACATTTGACAAATAAAATATATCAGTTCTCATTTAAATATAAATCATAGAAAAATATAAGATAAGTGTGAAATATAAGCCAATTCATTACGAATATTAAATAAAATAAACCATTAAAAGTATATATATTTCACACTTATCAGCGGAAGCCCTACTACGAAGTCCATAGAAATGTCATGGAACTTTCACTCAGGCACTGGCATTGGCTGTACCATACCACCAGGCCGTCGGTGCTCAAACTTGACCTTCTAACAAGTGAGACACCTCAACACATAGTCATTCACATCCTTTTTCATGCTTGTCCACCAAAAATAACGTTTCATACCCTTTTACATCTTTGAAGCTCTGGGGTGAATCGAAGTCGTAGAATAGTGGGATTCACTCAGTATGTGCTCCTTCAGCTCAGCGCTACTCCTCGGAATACACAGTCAGCCATTAAGCCTAATCAGGTCATCATCGTGGAGTGGAAGTCGTACTTCTGACCCTCGAACGTGCCATCAATAAGCTTCTGCCTGATCTCCAACATATACTGATCCGTCATCTGAGCACTCCGCACCACTTCAACCAAGCTAGTATGAGAGACTAGCGAATGGAGAGAGTGTGCTCGGCGACTCAATGCGTCAGCTACCACATTTGCTTTACCATCCTTGTATAGCAAATTGATTTTGTAGTCGTTTAAGAACTCGACCCACCTTCTTTGTCTCATGTTCAACTCCTTCTGAGTGAACAAGTACTTCAAACTTTTGTGAACAGAATAAATTGTCACGCTTACCCCATACAAATGAAGTCGCCATATCTTTAAAGCGAAGACAATGGCACCCAGTTCTAAGTCGTGGGTAGGGTAGTTCTCTTCGTGCTTCTTCAGCTGTCGGGAGGCGTATGCCACGACCTTCCCGTGTTGCATCAATACATAACTCATACCTCTGCCAGATGCGTCACAGCAGACTTCAAACCCATCTGGACTGTCTGGTATCGTCAGGATTGGTGCAGATGTCAGAGCATCCTTGAGACTCTGGAAAGAACTCTCACAGTCATCTGTCCACTCGAATGGTGCGTCCTTCTTCATTAAGGAAGTCATCGGCTTCGAGACACTGGAGTAGTCCTTCACAAACCTCCTGTAATATCCTGCCAGACCGAGGAAGCTCCGGATATCGGTAACTGTCTTCGGCCTAGGCCAGGTGCACACTGCATCTATCTTTTCCGGATCAACAGTGATCCCGGTCTAAGAAATCACATGACCAAGAAAGGATACTTGGTTCAACCAAAACTCACACTTTGAAAATTTAGCATACAACTGATTTTTCCTCAATGTTTGCAACACACTACTCAGGAATATCGTCGATGAAGACTACCACTGACTTGTCCAACTGATCTTGGAACAAACGGTTCATTAAGTCCATAAACTTGGCTGGTGCATTGGATAAACCAAACGGCATGACCGTAAACTCATAATGTCCATATCTGGTTCTGAATGCGGTCTTCTCAATGTCACTCTCACGGATGGCGATCTGATGATAACCGGATCGTAGATCTATCTTGGAGAATACTGATGCTCCTTTCAACTGATCAAATAAGTCGTCGATGCGTGGTAAAGGATAACAATTCTTCACCGTAACTGCATTCAGCTCTCGATAATCGATACAGAGGCGGAGACTACCGTCCTTCTTCTTCACGAAGAGGACCGGCGCTCCCTATGGTGAAACGCTCGGGCGGATGAATTCCTTGTCGAGTAGGTCTCTCAGCTGCTCCTTGAGCTCTGTCATCTTTGCTGGAGCCATACGATAGGGCTCCTTTGCAATTGGTACGGTGCCCGGAACCAACTTAATCTCAAATTCTACTTCCCGTGCTGGCGGCATGCCCGGCAGTTCCTTAGGAAAAACATCAGGAAACTCCAACACTACCGGTACATCTGGGCTAATGTAACACCCCAACTACTAACAACACACTTAACAACACGTTGCAGCGGAAATCACAACTCACAACATAACTTAACTCTTTGGTGTTACACGCCGTTAGCCACCCACGTGGCTAACAAGGCTAACATACATACATTGTACCGGTCTGATGGACTAAACTCCTGAGCAACTACACATTAATCCCGTTCCATGTCCAACATTCATTATACACTTACTTTACAACTGTACCGAGTAATTACCAACTAACGCCGATACATTTTCGGTCTTACTACACCTATAATACATCCACATTTCTCATGACTACCACATACAAACACTACCCCGTCCTACTCTCGAACGGCTTCCAGTTCCTTGTACCTGAAAAGTATGGGAGCCCCCAAAGGGGGTCAGCACCTTTGCTGGTATGGTAATCCCGCAGCCCGCATGCTACCGGCCACGCACAACTATTTGTCGTCTTAGCATGCGGTTGATTTTATTTCAAACATGCACAAACTCACACGTATCATGCTTATAAGCAAACATCCATTAATAGGGCACAAACACAAATTAGCACACACACTAATAACAACACACTTCACTTTATAACATACACAACTTAATTTCTCTCCTCTGAGAGGATATAACTTTACTTAGGGAATGCCGGGGTGATATAAGCCCGAGCACAACATACATACATTTCCTTTACTTGAGTGGCGGCCTCATATAGGACCGATCACAACATACATAGTTTCCCCCTAGCTCCAATAATGATGAGTTAGGTAAGCCTTGGTTAAGCTTGTGGGTGGTTGTAATTCAAGGAGGAACAACAACCGTAACATAACAAAGAGGGAGTCGAAGCGGACTTAGGCATCGACACCCTACCAACATTTTACATAATTTCCCTCCTAGCCCGATGTGGAGGTCGGGTAGGTCAGCTTTGGCTAAGCTAGTGGGAGGTCGAAGTCCAATGAAGGAAAACAACCCTAACATAACAGGATGGGAGGTAATTCACATATATAAATTAACTCCCAAACAATACGCGTGACCGGAACGACCGGATTCCTCTCCATACATTACATATACTTATTAGTTAAAGGTTCCTTTATGGAACTCATCACATACATACATCACATAGTGTTACTAACTCTGTTAGACCAGAAGGGGAGTAACATCCCTTTTTAACAAACATGGATAACTGTATCCGATAGCAACAACACACAAAACAAAGTCACATACATTACACATAGTCGCAACATACACAAACGCACGGATAGCCGCAGTTAGAACGTTCCGTGGGTTGGGACGTTTATTCCGAATACCGATCTCTTATGTGGACCTAAGGTCGGTTAACTATTATTTAACACATAACTAAGGTTAAGCGGTATCGGAATTAACTACGCCACAATAATGAATTACTGTAAACTCATTTCATGCTTTATCTTGCAAGGTGGCAAACACACAGAAAAACACATTGGCATACAAGCCGGTGTAATCCGGTAGGACACAGGTTGCAAGAAAACCATACCTGTCACCGAAGGTGCGCTCTAATGTGCCATCACATGTTCCTTGAAAATCTTTGAACAACTGGTAACATTATGACTATCTTTATTAACATCAGGGTAATATAATTATTTAACGTCTAATGCGCCCATGATTAACCCCGTTCAGTAGTTTTATAACTTCACATTTTTAACTTGTTTCATTTTCACATTTCTACTACAATACTTCACCACTCAATTACCATTATAACTCACTTATATATCTTCAACAACCTCATAACATCATCTCATAATAATCCCCATCATTGGATATCATTTCCTACCCTTAAAGCAAGGTTTATACTCAAAATTACCCCATGTCCGAACTTGTGTCCGGGCTTTGAAGTTCGGACGCAAGTCGAGACTCAAATGGGTGAAAACTGACGAATGTCCGAACTTGTGTCCGAGCTTCAAAGTTCGGACACAAGTCGAAGCAAAACTCCAAGAAAATTTCACTCTGTCCGAACTTGTGTCCGAGCTTCCAAGTTCGGACACAAGTCGAGGCCAAAACTGTAGAAAATTTACAGGCGTCCGAACTTGTGTCCGGACATCGAAGGTCGGACACAAGTCGAAGCTAAATGGCCTGGGAAAATTTTTTGAGTGTCCGAACTTCCAAGTTCGGACGGAAGTTCGGACACAACTTAAAACTCGGAAAATTTACAAAACGACGGGGCATGTCCAAACTTCCATGTCCGGACGGAAGTTCGGACATACCTAAAAATTCAGCCAACAGAGGGGATTTTCACCCAGAATTGCAATTCTAATAAACCTACACTTACTCCATGTTTCACAAGTCCTAAACAACCATTTCACATTAAACATCCCAATTCAACACCTAAATCCTCTCAACCATTAAACCATCATCAAACTCATTTTCCAACCAAAAATTTCCATAACTTCCCCATAATCTTTACATATTCATCCTCATCAATTATCATCAAAACGCAACCTCTTCATTCCTAATCTAGCCACACCCTTACAAGGGTCCTAACAGCACATTACAAATCCTCAAATCTCATCAACAACAACATAACCACCAAAAATCTCCATAATCTCACTAACCACATTTATCAATCACAAACTCACAATAATTGGCTCTTAAGGCCCTCAATTCAACATTAATTCACAACCCTTTCCAACACCAACTAAACACATTTCAACATAGATTTCAACTCACAATTTCGGTTTCATTAAATTGTTTACCCATCCCAAACACTTAAACAATTTATAACAAGGTTTAAGGTAGTTTTCTTACCTTAATTTTACAAGTCTCTTAAATTCACCTCTTGCTCCTCATCTTCTCCAAAAATCGGTCCAGAGGGTATGGAGTTTCCAAACTCCATCCCAACATCCAAGAACACACAAACACACTTAATTAATTATCTAAACCCTTGGAATATCTCAATTTAATAAAAGGGCTAGAACACAAAGTTAGGGTTTACCTTTTTGAAGTTTTTAAGAGGGATTCTCACCCTTGAATCAAGAAGGAAATTACTCCACCATTGAAGGGTCAATTTGGAGCTCAAGAACAAGGAGAAAAACAAGGTATCAAGATGGTGAAAAATCGATTACACCAAGAGATGAAGGAAAAGTGAGTTTTTCTTGGGAATTTTTACCTTAGAAGGAAGATGAGACTCCAAGCTTCTCATTGGTGCCATTTTCTCCTCAAATGGTGAAAACCCATGGAGGTCAACTTCATCCTTTTGAAATTTCGAAAAGAGAGGATGATAGAGGAAGGTGAGGGGAAGAAGAATATGTGATTTATTTTTGATTTGGAGCTCAAATGGAGCTTGGGGATGAAAAAGAATGGAGGAAGCCATTGTTGGCTAGATGGAGAGTTCCATCGGCAGCAAGGAGGAAGGGGAGCCGGTTGGGAGAGAGAGAAGAGAGGAAAGAGAAAAGGAAAGAGAGAAATGAGAGGAGAGAGAGATAGGTGGGGTATATGTAGTCTCTCTCTATTTTTGCTCTATTAATTAGTTACTAGTCATGTGTGAGTGAGCTGTTTACATTAATAAAACCGGCCCACTACTGTAAACACGTTGGAGCATTTTTCGTCTTTTAACAGAAAACGCTCGTTTATTTGCCCAGTTTAGTACTATTCACTAACCGGGACCGTTTCCGGAATTTTCTCATTCCCTTACTTTTAGTGGTTATCAAACTCCCATTAATGTTTAATTATTGTTACATAATCAACTATTATTTTTACGGGGTCATTTAACTGTTTAAAATCACGTTTTCGGATTTTCTCGAAAAACGCGTTTTAGGACTCCGTTAGCGTTTTTACGCATGGTTTGAATCCGCTTTCTTCCGGAATTTCCCACATGTTATTAATGTGCAATTTAGGTATGAAAATACATTTATCACTCTAACTAAGGTTATGTACCTCCTAAAATAATTAAATACGTGGTTTCACGTTTTGTGACTTTTACGCATTTTCTTATTCTTTTTGGTTTTTATTTCTTCACCAATAATCTTAAGGACTTAATTAGCCTTAGAAAATTATAATTACGTAATTAATTAACACATTAAGGTTTGGGGTATTTCAGCTAAACTCTGGGTCTCTCTCTATGTCCTGGACATAGCAGAGGTATACATCATTCCCTCGTCGTAATTAACGATACATGGCCATGGCGGTGATGATCTGAGTCGAAGGCTCCCTGGGCCTCTGGCGGTATGAAATGGTAACCGCAGACGGACTCCGAAGAAGCAGACGGTGCTTGGCACATAGGATTCTGCCCTTGTACCGCTCCAACCAGTTCATCCCGACAATCACATCAAATCCAAGTCCCTCGAACTCTATCATATCGATCGGAAACTCTTCATCTCTGATTCGTACAACAGCATCTCGGTAGTAGCGGGTACACTTGATCCACTCTTTCGACGGGAGAGTGACTAGAAAGTCAGGCATCTCTTCACCGTCTAACCCCAGCCTCTTCGCAAATGATAGCGAGATAAATGTATGTGAGGCTCCGGAGTCGAACAAGATCGATGCATCCACGCCATTAACTGGAAAGGTACCAGTGAGGATTGTGCCGCTCTTGCCGGCTTCTGCCTTATTGCAGACACTCAGTATACCTCCCGTTCCGAGTGCACAGCTTAATTCATTGGCAAACTTATAAGTACACGGTAATAACACGGTTGATATACTCCAAAACAACTTCTCTTTATTCATTAACATACTCTTTACACCATAAGTTGGTTTACACTGTAGACATAGCTAAATATAGCATCCTTAACATACAACTGTCTTAACACATTACATGATTACATAAGGCTTTCAAACTGCCTGAAGGTCAAATTCAAACGTCCGGGTTTCATGTGTGTGGCATTGATCACTGTCGATGGTGCGGTGTTCAGTTTGATCTTTTTGATATCGTGGTATAGCATCCTTGACTACCCACCCATGACTAACACATCACCTAACTTCAACACTAACTTCTTTGCGATATCACCACGCTTCTGCTCGCCGTACATAAACACCGCGGTATCACCAATGGACCAAGACACCACGGGTACTCCCTTACTTAGAGACTCGGGTGACTCGTCCTTATCTTGGTGTAACCCTAATCGTCCACCTTTCTGGTAGAAGTTCACAATACATAAATCTGCCTTAACGTTTGGAATCGGTTCCGATTCAACTTGCTGAGCAATTCCCACGGCGTGGTTAACAACCGCAAGGAACTCCTCAAGTATACTTGGTACAGTTGCTCCGTCTTCAGCTCACACGTCTTGATATGACTTGGTGTAAGGATTCCAGTCCTTACCCATGCACATCATCTTCAACTTCATCTTTGATCCGCTCGGGTATTCGGGTGTGTAGAAACCTCCAGGTACTGCTCCAAGTTCGTCGCATCGTTGGATAATGTGGATTTGTGCTTCGGGTGTCAGGTATCCATTTAAGAGTATCATACCTGACTGGATAACCTGACATTGCTCCATTGGGAATTTGGTGATGCTGATGGTTGTCTCTTCGGGGTTTGGTGTGGGCGGGATCGGATAACAGATATTGAAGGTTCCTAAGTTTTAACATTACCTAATCTAGGTGTCTTTCACATTATACTTTAACTCATTACTTATGTGGTTATTCATTTAGACTCACTAACACACATGCATGAAATACGGTAAGCAATCACTTATTTCACTCAACAGTTTAGGTGGTACCTGGTCTAGAAGAGGGTCCTGGTGCCTCAGACCGGTCCACTACATTCAAGGCGGCCTTGCCGGATCCCGACCCCTTCCCCTTCTGGGAATCAATGTTCCTCTGATCTGTGGGTGGCTGGTTAGCCGTCTTTGGGCCATCGGTGGTCGCGGCGGCCTTACCCTTCCACTGCCCCTTAGGCCTGTAGTTTCTGCCATTCGGGTTCTAAAGCACTCGTAGTCACGGTGCCCCATCTTCTTGCAGAATCGGCACTGCAAATCGTTGCCCTTGCAGTCCTTGCCGGGGTGGTCTCCGTTACACCACTTGCAGTAGTAGTGGCAATCGGATCTAGAACCCACGCTAGCTGCTAACACATTACACATTCAGTACACACTTCATATTATAACATTACACACTTAAATTCGGTATTCATAACTAATTGGTTACCCTTGAATGGTTGAGAGCGCAGAGGCTTAGCCGCGTATGCATACGTGAGCTGCAACGACACCTCAGCAGTGGTGGTCTGGGCTTGGCCCTTGCCACCCTGTTGCTATCCTTTCTGGGACTGGGGGTATGGCTTTTTCTTCTTTCCTCCCCCGTACCCTTGTGTGCTTTGGCTCTCGCTCGTGGCCTTGCGCTTGAGCGCATTCTCCTCATCCTCAGACGGACGGTGATCTCTACAATAGCAGCGGCATGATAGCACTCCTATATTTAGGGTGTTAGTTATGCCCCGTAATTCAAACTCACAATTACATTCACACACTGTACATACTTATTCACATCACACTGTGGTTCATTACCTGCAAAGTAGTATATCCGCTAGGCCCCATACCATAGCGTAGGCGGTAGCTCAGTCCGTTGTAGAAACGGTTCACCAGTATCCGGTCTGAGTAACCCAGATCTGGTAGCAGGTGGATAAGTCCGATGAAAGCGGAGAGTAGTACTCATCTACCGTCATCTTATCCCTTTGTCTCAGATTGTCCAACTCTAGGCGCTTGGCCTCTTGCACGTGTATCGGGTAGTACTTGGCTCGCAGCAGAGCCGTGTACTCCCTCCACTGAAAGGTAGGATCAGTAACTCTGCCCTCCCGTACTAGCTTCCACCAACTCTATGCCGAACCCTTCAAATAATAAGCGGCAAGTCGAACCTTGGCACCTGCTGGCACATCCAAGGTCTCAAAGGCGGTCTCCATCTCGGAGATGTACGCCTCCAACTTACGAGGGTCGGTCTCCCCACTAAATGACGGGGGTCTCAAATCCGTCAACACCTTGACCCAGTTGGTCTCGCGCGGCTGTGGTTGCGGTTATGGCCCTTGTTGATCCGCACCGCCTTGCTGCTGCTGCTGCATCGCAGCCACTAACTGGGGAACCATCTGGGCTACGACGGCTGCTACTGCCTCAGCCATAACCTGTGTCGTAGAGTTCTCGCCCTGGTCATCCGTATCACCAGTACCGCGCCTGCGGCCTCCACCTCGTGGTCTACCTGACATCTGAATTCACACGAACATTCATTAGCATTACGCTTGCACACTTATCGGTTCCAACGGTAGTAATGTCTTCCCGACAATAAGGTATTTCCACACTTAGTTAGTGGTTAACCCTTCCATAACTGTTCACTTTAATAACTGCAGCTAGATATCCTAACTCGGTATATTCTTAAGCTCGGTATTCTAGTCATCAGAGCGATACTTCGCTCTGATACCACTTTTTGTAACACCCCTACTACGCGCTTAACAACTAACCGAAAACGCAGCAGAAATAAACAACTAAACAATAACTAAACGGTTCGGTGCTACAACATCGTTAACCACCCACGTGGTTAACAAGGCAGAATAAATACAAGTGTACCGGTCTGATGATCAGACTCCCGAGCATTAAGTACTAACATCCACATATATACATAACCAACAATACCGAGTATTTACATCACACCGTCACTGTAAACTGTAAACCATAAACTGCCACTGTAAACTGTCAACAACCGCCACTGTCAAAAATAACGGTGCCAAAATATAACGCCACGGGAGCACAGGCGCATCCCGGGCTCAACATCCAAAACGTATCAAAAGTATTTCTACAACCTAGGATCTACTGCCACTCTGCTTCTTCAATCCTCATCCTGTAAATAAATATGGAGCCCCCGAGGGGGTCAGCAACCCTTGGCTGGTATGGTTAACGCGCAGCCCATCGGCTACCGGGATACACGCAACTATTTGTCATGATAACATGGCATTGATTTTAAACAAACAACATAAATATAGCATAGCAAGGGATATTGCATAGCACAACAACACACATAACATAACAAGAACGGTTCACTTTAGGAACCAAACCAATATAGTCAGAACACATGGAGAGCCTAGAGAATGTTGCCAAACTCATGCTAAGCTCGTTAAATAACTCGTTACCGTCCTGTTAGATTGAACGGATAACTTAACCCCAAGGTGCGTCGGATATAGTAATCCAAGCACACCGAACAAACATAGTATGCCCCTGTGGCCGACGTGAGTCAGTAAAATAGCCTTGGATAAGCTAAAGGGAAGGTTGAAAACCAAAATGGAAAACAACCCTAACATACAAAGAGAATTGAACCGGTTATGACATCGACTCCCATACTCACACGCGTGGCTGGAACTACCGGACTCCTCACTCCCCAGTTAGCACTTGTTAGAAGTTCCACATTGAACTTGATAAATGAATTCACAAGCAAGTGTTTAGGTCTAGTTAGACACACACAAGGGAAACAAGTCACATCTTAACAAATTAATATTAACAACTGTAAACTCATTACATGACTTAAGTCTTACAAGGTCATAAACACACAGAAAAACAAACAACACGCAAGCCGGTGTAAACCGGTAGGCAACAGACTGCAAGAAAACCATACCTTGGTCCTTGCTTCGACTGGTTTCCACCGTTGGAGAATCCTATACACATTTAGTAACGTCGGTTAATTAACGTACTAGTCTGTTGTTAACTTACTACTTCACATATCTAGTTATTTTATTTTCACACTTTGTTTTAACTTCTCACCTTTTAAGTTGTCATTATAACACACCTAACATGTCTTAGACAACCTTATAACATCATTACTAACTAATCCCCATCATTAGACATCATTATTTAACATTAAACTAAGTTTTTTAAGTGGTCCTGGACTTGGTCCCCATCTAAGGTCCTGGACCTAGTCTTTGCAAACTCTCGGGTTGTTTTATGGGGTGGTCCGGGACTTCATACAGGTCTTAAGTCCCGGACCAATATGGTAGGTGAATCTCGGCCTTACCTCAGGGGGTGGTCCGGGTCTTAGTATAAGACCTAAGTCCCGGACCAGAGCTACAGATTTTGCATATTTACATTTTTCAAGTCTTGTTGCCATGGTTCTCCACATCCATTATATGTATAAACTTCCCAAATGATCTTAGGTATATTCTAACGCCAAAATATCATCTTAAACTCACCTAGTTCCTTGTCTAATTTGTTACTCAATTTCTTACAAAATTTACCAACACTTATAACATTTCTTACTAGGTTTCTAAATGGTGTTTCTCACCTATGACAGCAACTATCCTAAAATGCTTTCTCACCATGCTCTTGAAGTATCCCAAAACACTCATTTGCATTCTAAATCCTCCAAGATATTGCCTAAGTCCTTTTTGCATTCTAGAACAACTTAACACATGTTTTCTTATCTAGTATAATACCTATCCATTTTAACACTTCCTAGTTCACCAAAGCTTATTTAAACACTTAGAGCTTCTTGTACATTTCCTAAATTTTGACATGGGTTCTACTAACATCTTGTTACACCAAAACACATAGTTTTCACCATTAAACATCCAAGAACACTTAAATCCATCAAGAACATTCTTATACACAAAACTTCACCCATTTAACACTACATCACAATATAGTGCATAATATAAATTGCTTGGCACTTAGGCCCTTAAATAACATGGCTCTTAGGCCCTTAAATTGCATAAACCATAAACACTGAATTTCCCACATTATATTTGCCTTTGACCTGCAAATACACCCAACAAAACATATGCCCTTAATAAACTCCTTGAGAGCATTTTACTAACTCATTTACCATTAGCTCCTTAAGTAGTTTTAATAAACAACTTATGCTCATTTTTCCTAATGCATCAAACTACATTAGGTTAGCACATTTACCTCTTTTCCTCACAAAATTCTTTCTTGTTTCCTTGACTAAAATCGGCAACGCTTTAGTTGCTTGTCAACTTCTAATCAATATACAAGCAATGTAATGAGTATTCAAGCTTCATGCTTAATCTCATTATAAACCCTAGGTTATATATTGTCTTAAACATTAAGATAGTTGTTTTACCTTGGAAATGGAAGAGAGTTTGAATGAGTAGTAAGAGAGGACTCCACCAAGTCCTTGAAAGATTGAAATGAAGCTAAAACAAAACAAGAGAAAACACCGTGAAGAGGTGATTTTCGGCCAACACTAAAACATGGAGGAAATGTTGTTTTTCTTTTAGTTTCCTTACCTTGAAGCAAAGGAGAACAATGAGATGTAAAAAGATGAGCTCAAGGTCCTCCCATGGAGATTCCTCTTGTCACCGAAATGGAGCTCTTGGAATTTTGAGAATACAAGGTTGAAGAGCTTGATGAGACTAGAAGAATGGTGGTATGGTGGTATTGGTTTTTAATTTGGTAAAGGGAGCTAGGAGATATAAGAGATTGAAGATGGAGAATGGTGTGTGAGCTGTAGCAAAACCATGAATGGAGGAAGAAGAGAGGTTGGAGACGTGGGAAATGAAGAAGGAAAGAAGAGAATGAAGGTAAGTAGCTAGTTTTAGATATTTAAGTAAAAGTAAATAGTAACTTGCTTTCTTTCTTTACTTATCTTGTTAAGCTAGTAAGGGGATGACTCACCCTTATCAAAACCGGCCCCCATTATGTAATAAGGGGTATTTTAGTCTTTGTTGACCAAATAACTCACTTATATTGACTTATGTTATAAACTAGCTTAATTTAGTTACTATTCACAAAACAAGGCACATAATTGTGAAATGTTTGATTTCCTATTGATTTAGACTTCCTAATGTGATACTTAGTAGTACACATGTTAATTAAAGAGTAATGATGGACATTTAGCCACTCAAAACCCATTTACAAGACAATTTTTCAAAAATGTGCTTTAAGACTCCTTAAAGCACATTTTGTGTTTTAACTTGTTTTCAATCTTGGTTTTCTTTGGTAATTGGTTTAATATGTTTATTGACATATAAATAAGGTCTTGGTAAGCTCATTAGGTCTTAACGAAGGTTATCCCAAGCTTAGAGCACATTTTCGCCCATATTGTCTTTAAGGTATTTATTTGTGTTTTCTATGGTTTAAATTGTTCACTAATGTTTCTAAGACACTTTTTAGTCTTAATATACCAAGTTTAATGTTTAAACAACATACCTAGGTTTGGGGTATTTCAATATCAACCATGTATGGCAATTGGAGACATTTTAATTGAAATAACATAAAGGATATAAAAAAAGCATTCAGTTCAGAACCGATGAGTACAAAATGTTAGGAATCAATCCTGTTTAAGGAAATGCAAAGAACAAAAGAAAAAAAAACTTTAAAAGAAATCTGATCCGTCTCTCACTTGGTATCTACCATGCCAATCTCAAAACGAAGTTTCTCAAAGGCTTCTCTAGGTAATGGCTTGGTGAATATGTCAGCCAACTGTTTTTCTGTGGGACAATGAATAAGAATAACGCTGCCATGTTCAACATGATCGCGAATGAAATGATGACGGATATCAATGTGTTTGGAATGTGAGTGATGAACTGTATTTTTGGTTAGCTCCATTGCACTAGTATTGTCACAATAGATAGGAAGGAATTGGAGTGAAGAATAGACCAAAATCCTCAAGCTGCTGATGAAGCCATAATATCTGGGCACAACACGCCGCCGCAGCCACATACTCAGCTTCAGTCGTAGACAAAGCAACCGAAGCTTGTTTCCTAGAAGACCAAGCTATTAGATTAGAACCCAAGAATTAAGCTGTGCCTGTTGTACTCTTCCGATCAGTAAGGGAACCACCAAAATCTGCATCAGTATATCCAGCAAGAGTAGGTAAAGAAGTAGCCGTGTATAGAAGTCCAAGTGACGATGTCCCTTGTAGATACCGGAAAATTCGTTTAACAGCCTTTACATGGGGTGTTTTGGGATTAGATTGGAATCGAGCACAGAAACACACATTTTGCATAATGTTAGGATGACTCGCGGTAAGATAGAGAAGAGACCCTATCATCCCCCTATAAATAGTTGGATCTGTACACTCTGAAGTGGATTCCAGTCCGAGTCTGAGAGTAGTTGACATCGGAGTGGACATTGGTTTGCACTCATTGTACTTATACATGGTCAAAAGTTCCAAGGTGTATTTAGTTTGGCTGACAAATGTGCCATCAGCTGTTTGGTGAATCTGCAAACCAAGAAAGAATGTTAACTCACCCATGTTACTCATTTGGAACTCTTTTGTCATCATGGACTCAAATTCTGTAGTTAGTTGTGGACTAGTGGACCCGAAGACAATGTCATCAACATATATCTGTACCAGAAGCTTATCCATTCCACACTGTTTGATAAACAATGTGCGATCAACATGTCCCCGTACAAACTGTTGACTAACAAGAAATGAGGTCAATCTTTCATACCACGCCCTTGGTGCTTGCTTAAGACCATATAAAGCTTTTTTCAACCGATAGACATGAGTAGGATAGGCGGGATCTTCAAAGCCCGGTGGCTGAGAAACATATACCTCTTCCTTGAGATGTCCATTTAAGAAAGCACACTTGACGTCCATTTGGTAGAGTGTGAACCTATGTAAAGTTGCAAAGGCAATAAGCAAGCGAATAGCTTCAAGTCGTGCTACTAGGGCATAGGTTTCATCAAAGTCCAATCCCTCCTGTTGATTATACCCATTGGCAACTAGTCGAGCTTTATTCCTGGATATCTGACCATTTGAGTCCAGCTTATTAAGATAAACCCACTTTGTTCCTAGGACATTCTGATTTTCGGGTTTCTCAACAAGTTCCCATACCTCATTCCTTACAAATTCATTCAACTCCTCATGCATAGCATTTATCCAACTTTCATGTTCTAACGCCTCCTTCACAGTCTTTGGCTCTACTGTCGACACAAAACCAAAGAAAGCACAAAACGTTTGTGCATTCGACCTGGTTTGGACTCCTGAGTTTAAATATGTCAAAATATTGTTAATCTCTATACCTGGGGCATTCCGAGATGTCAGACGATGCGTGACCCCGGCTTCCTGGTTCACTGCTGGTGGCAAATCGGTTTGTTCTGGTGGTGTAGCTTCTGAGTTCTGAACTGATAATGGGAGAACTTCAGTTCTCACTACTTCTTCTTCTGATTCGGGTCCAGAACCATTATCCATGGGTACATCGTCAACCTTATACCGAAAGAGATCTTCTATCTCCTGATGACTTACTCGTCCACCAAAGTGATTCTCGTCAAACTTGACATTTGCGGATTCTTCAACAACCAAGGTGTGTTTGTTAAAAACCCGATAAGCTTTGCTGCTCATTGCATAACCGAGAAATACACCTTCATCACTTCTTTTATCAAACTTCCCTAGTTGATCCTTTCCGTGATTAAGGATATAACATGTACACCCAAACACCCTGAAATGTGATTTAGATGGCTTGCGCCCTTTGTACAGTTTATAGGGAGTCTTGATTAGAATAGGGTGAATCAAGGCTCTATTGAGAATATAACATGCTGTGTTTATAGCCTCCCCCCAGAAACTTGGTGCAAGACCACTACCATTCAACATTGTACAAGCCATTTCTTGGAGTGTCCAATTTTTACGTTCCACCACTCCATTTTGCTGAGGGGTTCTGGCTGCAGAATAAGTGAGTGATTCCATTTTCAGTAGAGAACTGAGACATCTTCTGATTGATAAATTCCGTCCCCTGATCAGTTCAAATGGTCTTGACCTAATTCCCTGTTTGAGTCTGAATCTTAGTAAACAGACCCACAATCTCACCAAATGTTTGATCCTTACTATAAAGTAGAATCAACCATGTGTACCTTGAAAAATCGTCAACAATCACCAGTATGTATCTCTTGCCTGACCTGCTCTGTATCCTCATCGGTCCCATTAAATCCATATGAATCAATTCTAAAGTCTTGGTACTACTAACCGCATGAGTTGGAGCATGTGAAATCCTTGTTTGTTTGTTCAGAGCACAATCAACACAGATAATATCATGGCCTATCCTCCTTTGTGGTAACCCATTGACTAACTCCTTTAGTCTCAATTTGTTAATCAATCTATGATGAGCATGCCCTAACCTTCGATGCCACAATATTTCTTCATCATCTTTAACCGTAAGACAAGTCAGATCTTCCTGGTCATTCACATCTACCATGTAGAGATTTCCTACTTTGTAACCTTGTAACAGTACCTCCTGTGTAACCTTGTTACATATTTGAAATCCATTTGAATCAAAGACAACCTCCGAGGGACCCTTGTCACACACTTGTGACACGCTTAACAGATCATGACTGAGACCCTCCACCAAACTAACCTGATCAATGCAGTTCCCTTTGCCAATCATTCATATTCCTATTATTCTCCCTTTGCCATTGTTTCCAAAAGTTACTTTTCCTCCTCGATGTTCAACCAAAGTATTGAACTTCTTCTTGTCTCCACTCATATGTCTTGAGCACCCACTGCCCATCAGCCACCAGTTCTCACATAACGAAGTAGCCAATGCCTAAACACACCCAATCACTGTTTAGCTTTAGGTACCCAAACTAGCCTAGGTTCTGTTTTACGGTTAAAGTGAGAATGGTTGTTGTTTGTATGAGCTATAGACTGACGTAAATTGTTAACGAAAGATTTTCTATAGTATAAACTCCTATAAAAACCAATACTATGACCGTGTCTATGGTAGTATTGACAGAAATATGCTGACTTGGTATCTTTAGCATTCAAGACCTTTCTCACTGGTTTATAAATGGGTGTGACACTTTTCTTTTTCCCGGTTAGCATCTGAGTTAAATCTGCCTTTCCAGTGTACCAAACGGGATTCCGTGGCATTGCTATTTCTTTTTCCCTCTTAGCTTTAGACAGGTTATCCTCTAACACCTCATTTTTCTTTCTTAAGTTCTCATGCCTCTCTTGTAGTGTCCTAAATTCAGATTGAACCCAAGCAGGTAAACATGCAACTCTCTCTTTTATCAGTTTGACAAACTTAATAGTAGATTTTTCTTTAGCCTGAGATTCAGTATTAGACTCTATAGGAATATCTATTCTTGATAGTCTAGACTCAAGCAGTTTAATCTTAGCAACAGCAGTTGTTAATAAGCTAAAAATTTCTTTCTTCGACAAGGAATTGAAAGCATTTTCTATGAGTTTAGGACTTACCTCGTCTGCTTCTAGGACCTCTTGCCATCCGTCTTTAGCCATCATGCAGAAGTTCCTATCTGACGTCATACTGATTCTTTCATCATCTTCAACCACAGCAGTCATGCACACCTGTACTGTTTCTTCTGCCTCTGAGTCCGCATCTGACTCCTCCTGTCCCCATGCTGCCGCTGCCGCCTCCGTAAACTTCTTGATTTTATCACGAAAATCGTCCTTTGACTTTAGCATACAATCCTTCACCACATGTCCAGGCTTGTTGCAACGGAAACAAATGATTTGTTCCTTCTTAGACTTGAATCTATCAGTTCTGGACCCACACCCTCTTCTTCCGCCAAAGATCTTCCTGATGCCGTTAGCTATCATCGTAATCTCTTCATCCTCATTTGCGGCATCATCTTCTTTATCAATTGATATCTTCTTCGCCTTTAGTGCCAAATCCTTATTAACACTCAGACTGACTAGTCCACCTTTCATCTTGCTTTCGTACACTGTTAGTTCAGACCCCAGTTCTTCAAAGGATAATTTCGACAGATCCTTTGTAGACTCCAAAACGGTAGAGAATTTCAGCCATTCTTTGCACAAACTATCCAGAAACCTCTTGTTTATTTGAGCATTATCCAGAGTTACTCCAACAGCCTTGAGCTCACATAAAATCTTATCAAATTTTTATATTGCCTCCGAAATCGTTTCGCCTTCATTCATCTTAAAATTATCAAGCTGCCTCTTGAGTTGCTTTCCCTTTGCTTTCTTGACTGAATATGTCCCTGCGTAAGCCGTCTTAAGGAATTCCCAAACCTCTTTTGCAGTGCGTAAACCCAAGACTTTCTGTTGGTCTGAGTCTGACAGGGAAGACATTATAACTCTCCGAGCTTGTCGATTCTTGCTTATCAGTTTGTTGTCATTCTCACCCCAGCTTGACTTTGGTTTATCCTTGGTGACTCCTTCTTCAACGTATTTCGGCTTCAGATCTCCTTCAGTCACCACATCCCAAAGTTGAAGATCAATGGAAATTAGTTGATCCTCCATCTGTTCACACCAACTAGTATAGTTGAATTTGGTCAACTTTGGCAGTTTGACACAGTAAGTATTCATCTCGACCTACCCTGAGAAAGTTTCCTCTGAATTTAGGGTAACCTTGCTCTAATACCAATTGTAGAAACCTACCGTGTGTAAGACTTGAACTGAGATAATATAGCGACAATAGAAGAAAACAGAAACTCAGACTATTACTCAGAAACACGTATCGCACTCGATACACAATGGGCACGTAGTGTGTTCACCACACCACCTATACACGAGTTCTAAACTCTCAACACGTTAAGAGTACAATCTGCTCTTAACACCTGCCACTTTCCTCGACACTCAAAATTTGCTTCGCATCACTAACGATGTTTCAGTATGAAACTAACCTCACACTCATGTGAATCTCTACAGCTCAACACTCAACACTTTACAACGTATAGCCTCTTTTTCTTTTCTATTTTTCTCGCTCAAAAGTCTTAACCCGAAACCCTAGAATTACTATCCCATATATAGATATCGAGATTTCAGATTACAGCTCATTAACATAGATTTTATTTATATTTAACAAATATATAAAATCCTATTTAAGATATTCTATCTTCTTTCTTTATTTCCTCGGTTTTGGACTGGTGCGCAGCTCTCAGTATTTCTTCTTTACACTCATCAGTATAGAGCTGAGTTTGCCGATCAAAATCACATCAACAACTTTCATTTTTGAAATGTAAATTATGTGGAGCTCAATGTAAGATTGCTAGTTATGTAGTTTGGATAAGGATGATAGCAACTTATGGTTAGCTAATTTGACTACCAATCTATGTGAAGGGGGGATCTGTATTGTCGGGTTGAAGTTGCATTAGTGCCTAAGAAGAAATAAATTAGCTAGTAGAAAGAAGGAGACATGGTTGAGAAAAACCATTTGACTGAAAAGCAAACAAAGAAATTGACGAGGGATCTGAATTGTTAGTAAAATTATGGGAGTACAATAAAAAAATATGCCATTTGGTTGTTATATAACATATTCCATGTGAAATGATATTTTCCTTAGTTGTATGTCGAATTCTTCATGCATGTTGATGGACTGAAGAAGTGAACGGCATTGTAGTTGGCAAGTCTCCATCTAGTATTATGATGGTTGAGATTAAAAAACATTTACATTTACTTGATAATAAGTTTACCTTGCAATTTAGGTATGTGGTAATGCAGTAATCAAAAAACTGAATTTTGAACTGTTAGTTTTCTATTGGGTTATCAATTTTTTTTTGTTATCAACTAATTTAGATATCAATTAGTTATTTAGTTTTCATTAACTTAAATTCAGTTAATTTAGTTATCGCTTTTCCAAACTAACTAAATATATGGACAGCTTTAAGGGAATTAGAAGTTGAAAGCATGGGATAACTTTGTTACTTTTTATATTCCAAGAAAATGGGCTAAGTTAGGACATTTTTTGTTGCTGTCAAAATTTGATTATTACCACATCTTTTCTTAAGTTCATGTTTATTTCTCCGTTTCTTCAACATCAATACTACTGTGATTAATTAAATTCTTCTCTCGAGACTAGAATAACACTCTAATCTCACTCTTGATTCATATTGTTGCTAGTTTTTTATCCATGAGATTACTCTTTTTTATTCAGCTTTCTCTATCTTCGTTTTTGTCTTAATTTTGTGAGCTTTGATCATATGTGTTTATAAGCTTATAGAACAGCAGTATAGAAACTATGATTATTTTTACTTCTACTCTGCATTCTTATTACTCTCCTTCAGACACTGCGCCTCTGTAGTGATAAATTAGTGGGCAGCTGCATCTCTCACACCAAATTGATTACGGGCTGGAAACATATCATTTTGGAACTGGTAATACTCTCGGACTTTGTGATTTTAAATATTCTTATTTTCTTTGGTATTAGGATATACATGCTCTGTGTTCTCATCATTCTCTTCTTTTATTTGTGCCTCTATAGTGAAAAGTCACTTTCACTGGACTACTGCATCTCACTCACCAAATTGATTACGGGCTGAAAATAGATCATTCCGGAACCGGTAATACTCTCGTACTTTGTGATTTTAAATATTTTTATTTTTTTTTGGTATTAGGATATACATGCTCTTCGTCATCATTCTCTACTTTATTTTGCGTCTCTACAGTGAAAAGTCACTTGGCATCTCACACACCAAATTGATTACGGGCTGACTCAGGAATCGGTAATACACTCGAACTTAGTGATTTTAAATATTGTTATTTTTTTATTTTGATATATATGTTGTGCGTTCTCATCATTCTTTACTTGAATTTGTGCCTCTACAGTGAAAAGTCAATGGGCTGTTGCATCTCATACACACCAAATTGATTACGGGCTGATTTTGAAACCGGTAATACACACCAACTTAGTGATTATAAATATTGTTAATTTTTTTTTATTTTAATATACATGTGCGTTCTCATCATTCTGTACTTGAATTTGCCCTTTTATAGTGATAAGTCACTGGCTACTGCATCTCATACACACAAATTGATTAAGGGCTGAAAACAGATCATCTTGAAATCGGTAATACACTCGAACTTACTGATCATCTTTAAATATTGTTATTTTATTTGTTATTAGGGTATACAACTTGTAGTATATGCATATAAAGGTATATACTTTGCTAGTAGATATAGATATATAGTAATAATGAATCATCTAATTGGTGAGTTCAAGTTTCCAATTTTATTTTATCTATACGACGATAGAAAAGGAATAATAGCTAAGGGCACATGCACTTCCAACAATAGTATCTAAAAACAAGAGTGTCAGTGTATGTTCTCTAGATCTATTTTATATACACCAACGCAACACAAGACTATAATCTCTCTCAAACTAAACCATATCATTGTTAAGCCAAGAATAAACCACAATATTACACAACCATCCAAACCACAATCAACCGAACCGAAGTAACCACAAGCATACCTTATTTATACTCCTCTTAAAATAATGAACGTACAACATCAACAATTTGGTATGTCTTGGATACTAATGTGTAATAGTATTGTAGAAGGAAGAAGATGACAAATTTATGGATGTATAGTGGGAAATTGGACAATAAATTTCTCGAAGGAGTCGACAAATTCTGTAATGTTCTGGTGAATAATTTGACTCCGGCCAATAAGGGGTACATATTTTTTCCTTGTGTGGACTGCAAAAACTATTTGAAGTATCGAGCGATAAAAAAAATAAAAGAACATCTGATTCGCTGTGGTTTTACGAAGACTATGAAGCTATAGTCCGGTGGCATGGTGAGAGTACAGTAAATGTCATGTGTAATGAACAAGACTATCGTGAAGACAGCCAAACAACTATGGTCGATGACCAAAACACAGTAGACAGTGAACCTGATTTCGATGACATTGCTGCAATGTTGGAAGATGTTGAACAAGAGTTTTACAACTGGCCAGACACCTATGAGACTTTGTTGGATTCATCCAAAACACCATTGTATCCGGGGTGTGATCCTACAAAGTTGAGTAAATTTAGTGTTGTCTTGAAACTCATCAATTTAAAATCGAAATATGGTTGGAGCGATGTGAGTTTCACTGCTCTTTTACAACTGATGAAGAGCATACTACCTGAGGATAATGTTTTACCAACGTCGACTTACAAAGCTAAAAAGATGATGTGTCCAATGGGTATGGGGTACAAAAAGATCCACGCTTGTCCATCTGGTTGCATTTTGTACCGGAAAGATTATGAGTTTGCTAATAACTGTCCAGAATGTGGAGAATCTCGTTATACGAAGAAAATACAAAATGAATCTGGTGGTTGTAAAGACAAATCCCCTGCTAAAGTATTATGGTACCTACCCATCATTCCATGGTTCAAGCGTCTATTTGCAAATGAAAAAGATGCGGAGAATCTAATGTGGCATTCGACTCACATAAAAAAAGATGGAAAATTGAGACATCCGGCTGATGCATCACAGTGGAAAAACATTGACAAAACATTTCCCCACTTTGGTAGCGAGCCAAGAAATCTGAGACTTGGTTTATGCACTGATGGGATGAACCCTTTCGGTACATTGAGTAGTATACATAGCACGTGGCCGGTATATTGGTGATCTATAATCTACCACCATGGTTGTGTATGAAACCAGACACATTTTGCTGTCACTTTTGATATCTGGTCCAAAACAGCTGGGAAACAAAATAAATGTTTTTCTACAACCATTAATAGAGGACCAACAACTTATGTGGAATGAAGGGGTAATGGTGTATGACTTGTTCAGTGAGGAAAATTTTCTCTTGTGCGCTATGTTATATTGCACCGTCAATTACTTTCCTGCTTATGGTAATCTTTCTGGTTATACAAACAAAGGTGCATGTGCATGTCCAATTTGTGGCGAGCGTACATCCAGTATCCGTTTGAAATATAGTGGTAAAAATGTTTGTATGGGACATCGACAGAAGCTTCCAAAGAGTCACAAATATCGTAAGATGTCGATTGAATTTCATGGAAAGACTGATCACAGTGTAGCTCGTCCACCCTTATCAGGATTAGAGGTGTATAGAAAGGTGCAACATATTGTCAACAACTTCGGTTCACCGACAAGGAACACCGAGAAAAGTGTATGGAAAAAAAGTCAATCTTTTGGGAACTTGAGTATTGGCAACATTTAGAGGTCAGTCATTGTATTGATGCAATGCATGTCGAAAAAAATGTCGGAGGGGAGAAGAAAAGCGTTACTTCAACCCTGTGAACATAAAGGGGAAAACAAAAGATCATTTAAATGGGAGGAAAGATTTGATTGAGTTGGGGATAAGGCAAGATCTTTGGCAGCAAGAACGTGGAAAATGCACATTCTTGCCCCCTGCGTGTCACATTGTCAAAACAAGAGAAACAAGTTTTTGCAGTATCCTTCACAACATCAAGGTGCCATTAGGGTATTCATCTAACATAAGAAATCTTGTGTCGATGTCTGATTGAAATTAGTTGAATGAAATCCCATGATTATCATGTGTTGATGCATGACTTTTTACCGTTGCATTTGTGGGATCCTACCTGATGCGGTAAGAATGCAATTACAAACCTTTGGTGTTTCTCAAAGCAGTTTCTTCTAAAGTTCACGATGTGGATAATCTGGAAAAGTTACAGGCCGATCTTATTGTCACAATGTGTCAGTTGGAGATTATTATCCTCCTTCATTCTTCGACATCATGGTACATTTACTGGTTCATTTGGTCGAGAGGTTAAAGAGTGTGGATCTGTATATCTTCGTTACATGTATCCTTTTGAAAGATACATGGGTATATTGAAGAAAAAAAAAGAATCGTTTGTCGTCCTAAAGGAAGTATTATAGAGGGATTCGTACAGAGAGGAAGTTGTTGATTTTTGTACTCACTAATTGGAAAATGTTGAATCAATTGGTCTGCGTAAATCTAGACATGAAGGCAGACTCCAGGGACAAGGTATGTTGGAAGAAAACTAAAAAGAATTGATATTGAAACTCTTAACAAAGCTCACTTAGTTGTGTTGAGTCACCTTTGAAATTGTAGAAACCATATTTTGACGAGCACCTGAACATGCTCAGGGCACAAAATCCTACCATGAGTGACATCAGACTGAAAAAGGAGCAAATAAAACTTTTGTCAGATGGTCCATTGTACTTCAAGGCAAAAGAGGGATAATCGGTGTAGATGGTGTGGTCGATGAGGATGAGTTCGACATAAAAGATGAAATACCAACTCTTTCTATCCAACTACCAAGGAGGAAGATCATATTAAATTTTGTGCGGTCAGATCATGGTGAAGGAATGTAGGTTGATTAATTGTAATAATATTATTTATATATATATAATATATGTCCATATTTATAATTTCTTACTTTCAATTTTGTTAGCTACAATATAATTTTATTATATTACAGGATTCATAATAATGAATATCGATCTGGACGAGTTAGATTTACTTTGTGATGATGATTATGATGGAGCAGCAGCCGCAGAAGCAGCCACAGGAGCAGCCACGGGAGCAGCCAAGGAGCGCCACAGCAGACACAGACAAAATCAGCGACAATAAAGCGAAAGGGTAGGGGACTAGTAGAGGGTTGCGGTTGAAGAAGATGCTGATATTGATTTAATTGGGGACAAGTATTCAGAAGTTGGGGAAACTATAGAGCAGAGTCGCCAGCATGTTAGGAAATCTTGCGAAGTCCCATTGCAGCATTATCAAATTTTGGAAAGACAAAGATAATAAGTGAAAGAGTCCATGTGGCAATATGTACAACAACAGTACAAAATACCAGATGAAGCACAAGACACTTCTTTCACTAATAGCTACACGGAGTAGACAATTTAAATCCTATTTGGTGGCCAACTGGATCAACAAAACACGTGACGTGCCACCATTGTTATTTTATGATGGCATGATCACCAGAAGAAGAATGGAAAGAGTTTTGAGAGGTACCACACATCTAAACAGTTCAAGGTAATACTTTTGATTCATTGTAAATTTTAGTTTATAACATCTTATATCGTTTATGAATTTGTTGTATTGTTTATATTAAAGGAAGTCCAAGAAAAAGCAAGGGAAAACGAAAGAGAAAAATTCATCAAGGAGTATATGAGTCGAAGGGATACGATGGTTAGTAGTCCCCAATGGAAAGCTGCTAGTTTTGTAACACCCCACTACTCTATCGGCTCCTAATCATCTTATTAATATGGTAATCGCAGCGGTAATCTAAACAATTGAACTATGGTTTCACGTTGTTCACTCACCCATACGAGAAATAAGTGCTTACTGCTAATATATAAATACGAAACAATTTCTCGCAGTGACAACAAGAGATAGATCTAGCCTTCTCAAACCAATAAAATACATTCACAGTGAGATTCTAAGATCCCAATCCTATACACGTTCTAAGTTTGGATCAAAATGCAACTGTGCATATTAAACAACTGTAACTATACTCCCAGCGCGTCCCGCTCTTTGTCGACACCGGAAAGCTACCTGCAAAAGTTGTTTGTGGTATGGAATCAGCCCCTGGCGTATGTTACTGTATGACTGTCATGCCCCTCGACCCTCAATAATTGGTCGCGAGAATGCTTTCATTTCCATGCAAATAGTTTAATATATATAAAAAAACGTAAAGCAATAAATATAGTGCAGTAAACTCAAATAGCAAAACAAGCCCCCGTCAACACATCGCATCGCAGTATAACCATGGAAGTGTTACAACGCTTTTATGAGTACAGAAATCTATTCCAACAAACACTTGATAGTTCATAATTGAGTACGGCGACTCGCTCGACCCAACAATCCATAATGATCCACACACGAGTACAGCGACCCGACTCAACCAGTTCACAGCACAGGTATAAGTACAACGACTCAATTAATCCAATTCGCAACTCGTATATGAGTACAACGACTCAATTAATCCAAATCACAATACACATATGAGTACAACGACTCGTTTCAGCAAATCCACCAATAAACAATACATAACCACTAAGCATAACCAATGAGCAACAAGGCGAAACAACGATAATTATAAACAAGTATAGTTTCCCGTCTTTGGCATACAAGCCCAAATAATGTTCGCCTAATGTACGAGCTAATATAGTCGTTCGTAATTGCTCAGTCATGCTTAATGACAACGTCTCGTTAGAACGACGTGTCTCTAAGTTACCCATCTCCTATGGCGGGTCACCCACGGCAGTAGCCACTCCAGCGGTAGAGTCTCCGACCGACGAACCATCTGTGGTCCATTGGAAATTTATCCAGATACTTACGGTTACCACACGGTATCCTGGTATCGTTAATTGATCACAGTTCACAGCAAGAGCCACATCCTCTTGATAAACTTATCTATACCATCGCATCGTTTTACTATTTTTTTTCTAACACAGCAGACTAATGTCGTAGTCCAATCCTGAGTATGTCGACTCGGGATCCAGTGTTAGATACAAGAGCGGCGTTAAAGAGGCCAATGCTCCGTATATAAGTCTCAGATATTATATATATCTTATTATCCTAATGCTACAACATTTTTCTTACGTTCCTTATATTACACATATAAGATAGCATCATTGCCGCTAGTTCGTTTTAAAATATGTTCATATATACGAACGGTACTGTTATCGTACAACAATAATAATAATAAAGCAGCATTTATACGCAACTCAAGCATATTAATTCACACAAGCAGACATTCAATCTTATCACAGATTTTCACACAATGTCTGAACTGAGGAAATCCTCAAAGACAATCAAGCCACATAAATAACATACCGTGCACCGGAATTATAAGACCGTGGAGTATGAATCTGCTAAATTCTCTGGTGATCCTCGAGACGCCTCTTACAATCTATAAATATGCATCACACTATGCATCAGCATCTCGTACTAACAATACACTACGGCACCCCGTACCGTTACTAATCCATCCCGGTTTATTCCTCGTTGTTAACTATAAACGTTTGTCGGGTTTTTGGTTTAACTCGGGATTTGGAAAAACGTCATATTTCATGCGTGCTTACGTCGAGTATATTAATATACTTAACTTTAAACGTTTATTATCGCATGTAATTTAATACACATTTGTATATTATATAGTTTATCACTATATTGCATGTATATCTTAATCATATACTATACATTTCACCTTAGTATTTATTTTCCTAAGGTTTTGTTTTTCCAAGTCTAATGTGGTATAATTCATATGTAAAAATACTTTGAATTATATAAATCCTTATTTTTCCATGTATACTCCTAACATTAGAATTTCCATATCTAATGTTTGTAATTCTTTTCTCTTTATCTTATATCATTTTAATTACGATAATATATGGTTATTGAACCATATTATATTTTTCTACACCATAACATATATTTATTTATATACATGTATTATGGGACTATTTATTATATGGTAAGTCTTTATAATATATTCATTCTCTTTTAATGAATATTTCTTATTTAATAAATGTTATAACCTTTATAACATTGAAAACCATATTATAAATTTTTGTTCTAAAATCCCATTATTACCGAACAACATTTATTTTCTTAAATATTTACAAAACCCACCACATAATTTATATAATGTTATATCATAGTTATATAACATATATTATGACATTTATGTCATTAAAACAATTATAACCTATAGTTATAAATTGTTATAAATTACCAAGTGTACCATAGTATTCTCGGTTTTATTTAATTCCACCATACTTTCAGATTTTACAAATCAATCCCCAAATTATATACCATTGTCACACTTATAATATTTACCTTGTATTATAAACCTTAAACCTTAATATAATTATAACCTATGGTTATAAAGGTTTATAATTACCGAACAGACCCTAGGGTCTGTTTTAATTAAATTCCTTCCACCTAACTTTGTATAATTACCAAATCTCCCCAATTTATAATATATAGTTTCCTTATGTCATCAAAACCATATATTATACATATATCTTTATAAAGCCTTATATATAACTCCAAAAATTACCAAACTATACCAAAAGGTTATAAACATCATTCCTAACCTTATATTTTCAATATTTACGGTTTCCACCATATATGTTACCTATATGTAACAATGATATAAAATATCATATATTATACTTATATAATCCATATTAACTCCAAATTTAACCAAATAAATTCCCAAAAATTCCTAATAACCCATAGGTGTATAAAATACCATTTTATACTCAAAACTTTCGGTAATCACCTACATACCCATATGTTATGTAATTTTAACATTTTAATACATAACTTAGTATAATTTGATAATTAAATTTATAAATCATCAAATCTGGTCAAAGTCTTTTGCTTGGTCAATGTTTGACTCCCAAACATCATTTTGACCCCACTTCCTCGGTAATTACATAGATTACCCCAAACTTTCCAATATTTGCAATTTCACCCCAAAACTTATAAAATCTTATAGTTTTTATTTAAATACATTTTAAATCCCAATTTTTGGCTATATTCACCTACAACCCTCTAATGTTTATTTATTTACGGCTTTGACCCCTTACTTAATAGTAAGTGCATAAATAAATTAATTAAGCTTTTAAAGTTAAATAAAATGGCCTAATGACATGGCCTTATTACAACTTTGCTTTATAACATAAAATTACACATAAATTGCTCAAAATATAACATAAGCTCACGGCCTTGCTGTAGCTTAATTATATTTCCACATAATGTCATAATTTGACCATTATGTTAATTTAATCCCTTAAATGACTAGCTTAATTTATCTTAGTCATTTTTTCCATACTTAGGTTAATATAACCCATATATTTAACTCCACTCTTGGCACATAATATATATATGCTAAGAAATCATAAAAATCATAAGTTTAAGGTGTTTATACCTTGGTTTATCCTTGTAACAACTCGGCAGCTTGGAGGAAAAATCATCACATCATTTAGACACGTTTAATACACCAAAATAAGATATGGTTATACTCCAAGCTTGAGCTTAACCATAAAGAACAATTAATGTAAGATTTAAGGCAAAAATCACCTTAAAAATGCAAGGAAGTTTCCAAAGGATTTCGGCCTAAATTAAACACACCACATGGTGTTAAATTCACCATATAAACATAGGAAATAGCTAGACAACAACAAGCTGCCATGGCAATAGGTTTTACCTTGGCAAAATGCCTTAAAAATGGTATTTCCTTTGAATTTCGGACACCCTGGCTCCAAATGGTTAACCAACTGAATGAACATGTAAATATGAAGATTATGAGTGAATAAACTCACAAAAATCAAGAGAAGAAAACCGGATGAAGAAAGGAGATGCTTAAGGTATGTTTTTACCTTAAAAGGTAGATTTGAACAACCTTGGTCCCTATACTTGCTTAAGCCGAGATTGATGTTTGTTTAAGGTTTAAAACACTGAGAATGAGCCATGGATAGTGAAAGATCATGAGCTCCAAGTGTAGGTAATGAACAGATGAAGAAAAAGAGCTAAAATAAGCCTTAAACAATTACCTTGGGTGCTTAAGAGATTGATTTGTCTTCCATACTCAAGAACACAGCTTGAGAGGGTCTGGGAATACAGAGAGATCGGCTGGAATGGGACAAGAGGCAAGGGAATGAAAAGAAATGAGCATAAATGATTGAAAAGTAGAAAAAGGAATAGTAACAAGGTGATTCATCAAATTAGGAAGATATTTAGCACTAATGCTGAATGAGCTGTCATCCTTCCTCCTTGCCTGCCGATAGCCTAAGGGTTAGAAGGGTCAATTAATTGACCATTGACCAAACTTGGTCAATTTGCTTAAAAATGCACTATTTGGGTTACTATTCATAAATAAATGTCATATTTTGATTTTTATTTTCAAACTTGATTTAGACTTTATAATATAGTCTATCGTGTCAAATTAATGATAAATGATATACTCCAGTCTTTAAAATGACAAAAAGTCATTATCTTTGAGCTCATACACAAAAACGTGCTTTAAGGTGTTTTAGTGCACATTTTGTGTCACAGGGTGTTTCTGAGCTTAGTTTTCTTCGAGAATAGTTTTGTTGTGTTCCTTACTTCATTATAATACTTAGAAATCCACTTTGGATCCTATTTGAGGTCATACAATCTTTATGGTGTCTTAAAGCACATTTTTGGCCTTACCAATCTTAAAGCATGTTTTGCCTTGTTGAGATCTTTTAGATTGTTCCCCAATGGTATTTAGATGTTTATTAACCATCTTAGGTCATTAATAGATCATTTAACCATCTTAGATCATTATTAGATCATTTAATTAAGTTTTTAAGATTAGTGGTATTTCAATCTACCCCCCTTAAAAAGGTTTCATCCCGAAGTCCTTATTCATAATCAGTTCACCTAAGAAATCCAATTCCACTAAGTAATCACAGACAGGTCATTACTATGGAGTACATCCCACTACGTTCAGACCTAGTCTATATGTATCACATTTGATACAGCATTGATCTCATTCCATATAATCAATAATCATGACACATTTATTCATAAACAGCACTAAACAAGGTGCAAAACTCAATCATACACAACACTAGACAAGGTGCAAAACTCATTAATACACAGCACTAGACAAGGTGCAAAGCTCAATCATACACAGCACTAGACAAGGTGCAAAACTCATTAATACACAGCATTAGACAAGGTGCAAAGCTCAATAAAGTACTCAAAGGTGTTTGCAAGGGATACTCCACGCATCCCTATCTACATGTTAGTATCTCGCGAGGATACTCACACATCACTCCGCATGTATGTGTGTACATATATTTAACGATGGCGACTCAGGGGAAGCAGTCTTAAAGACCAGGACTTGACGATCCCCAACCCCATGCTAACCAACGTCTACTACCCGTGGACACACCGGTTTAATAATGAAGGGCAATGCGGTCCACGGCTCCTCGGATAGTATCACCTAATTTCCTTAATCACCCACAGACACACCGGTCTAATGACAAAGGGCTCTGCGGTTCACGGCTCTTTGGGTGATGTCACTCGCAAACACACCGGTCTAATAACGAAGGACTCCACGGTCCACGGCTCTTCGAGTGACGCCCTAAATTCCAATTCCTATTCATATCTGTGTCCACTTGTAGGAAGTTTCGAGAGTCATTCAACCCCGACGTGGTCAGCGTCAGTGTTGAACTATCTCTCACCTCAATTTGTGTTCGGTTTCCCTTGATCGGACCAGGATCAAGTTCAACTTCCCACGTCAATTTCAATAAATTAATTGTTTCATTCATTTCCAATCTTATTTCCTCTTGATATTTGCCTCCTTGTGTAATTAATCTAGTCATTGGCATCTAGGATCATGTATCCTAACCATATACCAAGTTCCCTTGACTTATAATCTTTCATACAACTCCTAGAGTGTAACACCCATACCGGTAATCACACAATTATCCTCTGACCTGTCTCATATATCACAACACGCATTAGTAGTTCCAACTCAACTGGGGGTGAAACAATGCCGTTTAGTCACCCACGTGACTAACTAGGCCAATCCAAACTCAATCACTACAACAAATACAATATCGGTCTGATGGGTCTTATACCGAGTACACTATACAAACGATACTTCCTTTACTTAAACAATTCTCAAGTCAATACAACCTTTAACACCACAATATACAATACAAAACCATTCAATACTATAACCGAGTATCTACAATTCCCGAGTTTATCAATGACCCTTCGGTCTTACAAATCCACAATACATAAATACAATTTCCTTAACAACTACCCATATCAATAACAACCCCGTCCTACTCTCGAACGGTGTCCGGCTTATGTCAGACTCTTACAGTGTTCATACTCACTTCGGGTACCTGCACACTAAAAACGTTCCCCCTAGGGGGTCAGCTTACTGAATATGACTTCCGCATACCCGCGTACTAGCGAGGGTACGCCGACTAATTGGTCGAGAGCATGCGGTTCATTTAGCACAACAGCATGCATACAACATACATTATATATGTACATTCACAATTAAGTTCACATTGAACACAAGCACTATCACACACATCAGGGTTGGTTCAATATGTTCTTTAATTAGACTTGAGGGTTTCTACCTCACCATGCCTTACTCAACTACTCATGTACTACCCACTCCCTTGGGTACTCTTACTCACAATCTCAACAAGGTCTACAACACTCAACTCAATTCCCCACTTAACTCAAATTCTCAAGTCCCACGCGTCACAACTTAATTCTCAATACTCACATACTCAATTCCATACCATATCATACTCAATACTCCAATTCTCCCAAGTCAATACTCAATACTCAAGATATATGTTAAGCCAATCTCACGACCTCCGGGCAGGGTCATGCACAAGACCCACCACCGGGCTCAAATACAAATAGGGCTATACAGTTAGCTCCTCAAATAATCAAAGGTCCGGTTCACTACCGACTACTCAAATTCCCAAAACCCCACTCTCGGAGTCAATTCACAATCTCAAGGATTAGCCTAGAAGTACTCTCTCGATAGCATCTAACGGCATAGGGAATTCCTCAATGTCTAGTATTCCAAGATTTAAGGTTACAACCAACTTATTGAATACTCTCATGTTCGGGACACGGCTCATGCTAGTCAGTTCCTCTCATTGGGGTTCGACTATATTTCTAAGGGGTTTGGTGATCCCTTACCATTCATTACTTTACTCAAGGTTTGTATTTGAACAACTTTCCAATCCTCTAGTTAGAGGTTACTCATATACTTCCACTAATATTTATCATGTGGATTTAGTCGTTTCGGTTCACTAACCGTTATCGGGAGGTTTGCTACTCTCGTATGCTTTCTCACGTTCTAGTGCGTTTGTAGGTTTAGGTTACCGCGTAAGGGTTCAATAGTTGTAGTGTGTTTCCACCATTTTATTAGTTCGCACTTGACTCCTTCTACGAGTCTCTACTCACACAAGACTCAACTATGGGTCGCACTACAAAACACAATCACAATCAGCATTTCATTCCCAATCCACATTTCATGAATTATACAAACTTTAATTAAGGAATACAATCCAACCACAACGATACAATACAAACACAAGAGAGTACACACAATCCGATTCGTGCATTTATCTTGTTAGGTGATCACATAATCAAACAAGCACACAAATCGGGGTAACCAAGTTAGGATACAGAGCATGAGGAAATCATACCTTTCACCGGGGTTATCTTTACCGGGGGTTCTCATGTTCTTTGGCTCACCCTTGTTCCTCGAATCATATTCTTGAACCACTAATTACATGTCAAATGGTTCAATTATTATTAAGGTGTTACGGTATGTACATTTTGCTACTCCCGTACTTACCCCGTTATCCCGTTATTTCGGTTAAACTTAATGCACTTAAACTCACAACTTTGTCAATCACTTCCAACCTCAGTTAATACTGCTTAGGACCTATAAAAGTCACCAAACAACTCCTACACATCATCTAAAACCAATACCATTCAAACCCCCATCTTAAAATCCTTAAAACCACTTTCTGTGCAACTTTGGGGGTGGTCCGGGACTTGGTCCCTACCTGTAGTCCCGGACCAATGCATAACCAAACTCTCGGGTGGAATTCCTACACTGGTCCGGGACCTTGTCCCTTTCTCTAGTCCCGGACCAAGCATGTACTTCACTCTCGGCATGATTTTAATAGCTGGTCCGGGACCTTGTCCATCCCTCAAGTCCCGGACCAAGTACTGCAAGAACTCTCGACCTAATATTAAGGGGTGGTCCGGGACTTTGTCCAAGGACCAAATCCCCGACCCTGCTAAAACCTGCAACATACATTATTTTTCAGCCCCTAATCAATCCATCAACCACCCTTAATCTTTCCCTAATCTTTCCACAAGTTTTCTACACATTTTAACACCTCAAAACACTCCTCAAACCACCTCAAATCCTTGGTTAAATCCCTACTCCAATTCTTGTTCAAGTTCAACAATTCAAGTTCTCCCATTTTGCATTTTTCACTCTTTTGCATTTCTAACTTCTCCTTGCTAGTTTTTACATCTTACCAAGCCTACCAAATCTTAATGACCATACCAATTCATTCCTATATACACCATTCTAAAACCCAAGTCCAACTCTCATTTCCTAAGTCTTGCACACTAATTCCTTTTCTAGTTTTTCTAAAACATTTCCACACTCCATTGCTACAGATTTTCACCTCTCCTCTACTAGTTCTCCAAATGTCATTTCAAGGCTACTACTACACTCCAACCAACACTACAAACACCTAGGTCTCCAATACACTAAGTCATCTTTAAACACTTGTGAAATACCCACGAATTTTGAGTTAGGATAAGTATAATTTATAGTCGACGTAAGTAAGTTAATCGTTATGTTAGAACAATATATAATAATGGCTAGTCCGAGGTTAGTATATTAATGGCCAGCGAAGTCAAAAACTTTTATCTTATTCTTATTTTCCTTTCTCTTCCTGAATTGATTATAAACATGCATACTATCCTTTTTCTCTCCGATGTTATTATTTAAATTATTGTCTCAACATTCTACAGACGTTACAACAACTCTTCCTAATCCTAAGAGTTCAATTCCTGTTTTACTACTTCTACATTTATTATAGGTTGGTAAGATCCTTATTTTCCTCCGATTTATGTAAATTATTATTAATCTAGTTTCTTACTAGCGTAACAACATATCCCTTTTTGTTGGAGTCGATGATTTATTTTATTTCTATTTCCTATTATATCAAAATAAATATTTTATCCTCTCCTTAGATATTTGTGCTCGTCGTTATCTCTTCCTCATTTTATTTCAAAACAATAAATTACTTTTGATTTCTAATCGGTTGAATCTAGTCATCTTCCAAGTTACTTACAATCTAATTATTTATCTTGCCTTTCAAATCATTTACAACACTAAATGTATAATTCATTTTCCTAACTACTTGTGACGATTATTATTTCTTTTCTTTTCTAAAACTGGTTACGTTTTATCTGGCACTAACTGTGTGGATTCTCTTTGAATTATTTACAATATTAGTTATTTTCTCCTCCTTCGGAATGGATTACTTTTTATTTAATTAACAATGTTGATCTTATCTACTGCTAGCAAATTAACTATTTATTACTTATCTTTCTACTAATTATTTTATTCCTAATCATTAAATTATTTAACCTTATCATTATCTACTCATCCCTTAATTACCGATCATTCATCCTTATCTACTAACATTATTTCTTCTTTTCATTTAATTAATTAATTCATACTTATCCACATTCTCTTCTTTCTCAACTTAATTTATTTATTAATTATCAAATACATTTTTGTTTCCCCTCTCACTCAAAATTTATTCCTATAAATACCCACAACTATTCTCTTCTTCCTTCATCAATATTCACGTTCATCCTTCCCAATACAAGATCTCTAGCTCTTTCTTTATTCCTTCAAGTTTCTTCAAGGCTTCTCCCCTGGTGCCGAGTTAGGGTCGTTCGAAGGGTAAGTTTAATTTTACTAGTTGGGGATTACAAAGGTTATAATTCTATTATATTTTTATTGGAGGATTGTTGAAAATGTATATTTTAAATTCTAGATGTCAAGTTCATTAATGGTGGATGCTATTAGTAGTGGGCGATATCCGTTCTCGACTGGACATGGATTCCAGGTAAATGTTGTGCTCAACATTCTTACCTTTGTGTTTTGTGATGGTTAATGATTTGGATTTACTGTGGTTTTGAGATTGTGGAAGTTTGGGATTTATTTCCCCCGTGTGTTTTCTGGTGTGATGGTTTGCGAAAGGTTTGGATAAACGTTTTGGGAGACTTTCCTTGAATTGGTTATTGGATTGATTGGTACCTTCTGGTGCTCCGTGTAAATTATTGGTGCCTTATGGCGCTCCGTGTAATTATTGGTACTATGTACCCCGTGGATATTCTTATTACTTTTGCCTGCAGACATTACTTGCAGTTAAGCTCTAATGATCTACTCCTTTGGGTCATAAGTTACCTTCTGGGGGGTGTGCACACTTAAGGACGTAGAGTGAGGTGGAATTCTAATTATTGCGACCCGGATTGGGGGTCGTCCGTGTAAACCATTGATTTGATTCCTGGAAAGTTCTCCCCCGAAATGTTTTACTAATGGTGGTTTGGTGTTGGTGAAACTGGTTAACGTTATGGTGTGAGTTAATGTTTTGCAAATGTAAAATGGGTTTCAAAATGTATTTTACAAGTTGAGGCAATGTTTACTCAGTTTTGCTGATTTGCGCGATCCCTTCGCGTTTTCTGTTGTTGTTTTCTGATCGCAGGTACTTATGGATGAATTGGGGAATTGGGAACACGCTATCACATAGCTTAGGATGACCAGATTAAACTTCAGATTGTTAAAGTTGAGTTGTGATGTTGAAAGTACTTTCGTTTTACAAGTTTGGTAAATGTTTTGGTTGAATAAAGCCTGAGCACTCAATGGGTATTGAGTGTGGCGGTAGCGCCCTGGTTAAATTTATTTCCGCTGCTATTGAGTTAAGTTGTCAATTATTGTGTTCAAGACAAAGTCCTTTGACAATTATAAATCGTTTGAGATTATCATATGTCGATTTCAATGTTGTTTCCGCTGTACTTGTTTGATACATTGCTAACTATGTTTATTAAAACATTTCCTCATCCGTTATTAGTTTTGAGTTTATTTTTGTGTCCTTCTAACTCTGTTTTCAAACTGATTTTCGCAAGTGTGGACCTGTCCGAACGTCCGTCCGGACATCCATGTTCGGACAGTTACCGAAGTGCATTTTATTTTTCTGTCTTTAGCTGTGTCCGAACATCTGTCCGAACTTCAATGTTCGGACAGCATGCGAGGACGAATCCAACTTGTAAGTCTCGACTCATGTCCGAACTTACAAGTTCGGACCAATGTTCGGACCAGAATTGTTTTGCACTTTTAGGACTCGTTTGAAGTCCGTTTCCAATTCCGTTTGCGCCGTTAGACTCGTAATTTCATAAGCTTTCATTTAAGGAAAAATCCAGGGTGTTACAAGGTGGTATCAGAGCTTGGTTTTTGAAATAAGATAAGAATTTGATTAAAAACGAATTAAAATTTGGGGTAAGCCGTCTTTGGGGGATTGCATTGGGTGTTATGATGTGTGCTTGGTTATTTTATGCTGAAAGGTGCGAGTTATATACTCCGTGTCTTATGTGAGGTATTGGAATGTGTTGAGATGAATATTGGGTGGTATTACGTATATATATACACTATATGGGGACTGTATATGGGTATTGTTGTATGGTATGTGCCTGATTTTCTATGGTGGAATGTTTGGAGTTTATTTACTCCTGTGTATCATGAGAGGTATGAAAAAAAAAACAGAAGAGAATCGTTTTGATAGCATTATATAAATATAAATATATACATATTAGTATATATATCTCTAGTATTGGGTTGTAAGGTGACGTGGGAATCAATTATGGGGAATGCTGAAAATTAGATTGCTTGGAACAAGGGCTAGAGGTATTGGTTTTGAGAATAGTTTCTAGGATGATTTGTGCGACACCTTTTATGAATTCATGTTTCTCCCCGATGTGACAATGTTTCCTTATATGTTATATGAATGAATTTATAAAATCTACGCGTACTAAGGTGTACAATATTATCAATGTTTATGGTTGTTGTGAAGTAGTGAGTCTCTATGTGATGTGCCAGACAGAAAATATAGTCCAATGTTTGGGTTGTTTCTTTCCTTGTTTGTGAATGTGTGTATTATGATAACTACTTATAAAGGATTTTCGATGACAATATATAGACTACTTTGTCGTTATGTATTCGTAAGGGGAAAGAAGAAAATAAGGGACACATATATATATTATACACTCTAGCAATGACTACCGGGTATTGAGAATATGTAATATACGCATATATAGATATAATTAGAGAAAGAAATATTGGTATATTATTGGTGTTAATTCTGGGGAGATTTGGGATGATAGTAATTTCAAGTTGTATTAAACTAGGGGGAAAATGTTTCACTTTTGCCATCATGGTTGTGTGTAAATACGTTTGTCTATGTATTTGATGTATGACGAGCCTGTGTAAAAGGATTCTGGTATCTTTATTTAATGTTGTCTGTTCAAAGTGACTTTAGTGATTTATGTTAGGTTAACTAAAGCTATAGCAAGTCATAACAGTTGTTAATTATATTAACTAAAACGTAAGGAATAATTATTAATTTTAATTGTCATTTGTGTTATTTGGCGGTTAGATTTATAAGTTGTCTTCCATATTTGGTTGGTTTAAACGAACTTAAGAGTATTCAGTAAACAAATAGTTATGTGATTAACAAGTTTCTCAAGAATACTATATATGTAGCCAGTGGAGTGTTGTTTGAAATTATTTCTACGCTACTCTAAAAGCACGTGTTTTGCAGTATATATATAGTCTATGTCTTATTTAATATGTTCATGAACAATAAATTATGGCAATTATTTTCTTGGCTGGAACACTAGTATATTCTTGGTATTAATTGAAAAGATTATCGTGATCAGCCTGATAAAAAGGTATAGTTAGCGTGGTTATGAAGTGTTACAGTTAGGATTTTGTAAAAAAAAAAAAAAGTGCTAAGTACAATTGATCTCGATATGCTTGGCTGCGGAAGGTAAAATGTTAGTGTATTTATATGGATGTACCTGTGTATATGTATCTATTTTAATATTAATAGTTGTTTGCCTTGTTAAATGACCGTGTTGCTGGGAGATATAAACAATGCCAACAAAAATTTGAATATGTGTTTAGACATATATGCAATTTAGGATCATTATACTACTCTTGCTGATTTGGTCCCCATGTTGTTTGCTATAGGCTAGGGAATGTTACATGCTTTCTAAATGATAGTATATTCGTAGAACTTCTGAAATACCCCAAACCTTGATATGTGGTTTAAATATCAAATTATGGTATGGGCTAAAAAGTGCCTAGTAACATCAGTGAACAATTTAAACCATAATAAATGCAATAAAGCATTAAGACACAGTTTGAGCAAAAACATGCTCTAAGCTATGAGTGAACTTGGTTAGGACCCAAAGAGCCTACCAAGACTTGATAACATTTAATTATGATTTAATAAGGCTAAATGAGTCCTTAAGAAACTTGGTAGACAATGAAACCAAACAAAACACAAGGTATACCTTAAAGTCAATATGAGCAAAAATGTGCTCTAAGCTGGGAGGAATGTGTATAAGACCTAATGGTCATACCTATACTTTTAAATATGTCAATGAACATATTAAATCAATTACTAAAGAAAACCAGCTTGAAAACTAGTTTAAACACAAAATGTGCTTTAAGGAGTCTTAAAGCACGTTTTGAAAAATTGTCTTGTAAATGAGTTTTGAATGGCTAAATGTCCATCATTACTCTTTAATTAACATGTGTACTATATAGTATCACATTTGGGTGGCCATATTAGTGGGAAATCAAAAATTCACTTCTATGTGCCTTGTTATTGGTGAATAGTGATTTGTAACTAGTTTGTAACATATAATGTTATAAGTGAGTAAGTTGGTCAACAAAGACCAAAACACCCTTCTATTAAAATGGGGGCCGGTTTTTCATGGTGTGAGTCACCAACATGTAGAAGAAATCAAATAGTAAGGTTAAACTTTAAGTAAAGTACTATTTGCTTTATAAGTTACAAATATCTCTTAAAAGCAAATTCTATCTTCATTCTCCCCTTCCTCCTCATTCATCACCACACGGTTCCCTTCTTCTTCTCTTCTCTTCTCTTCTGTTCTCTCTCGGTTGTGCTACAGCACATATACCATCTCAAGCTTTGACCACTTGTATCTCTAGTTCCTTGGCCAAATCAAATTCCAAGACCATATTTGTCTTAGTTAGGTCAAGCTCTACACTTCCCTCTTTTCAAATCTTCAAGAACTCAATTTTGGTGCCATGAAGATTCACCATTGAAGGAGCTTGAGCTCATCTTTTTACATATTCATGTTCTCCTTTGCTTCAAGGTAAGGAAACTCAAAGAAAATCCATGTTTCCTCCATGTTTGGTTGTTGTCCGAAAATTCACCATTAATGGAGCTCTTATATTGCCTTGTTCTAGCTTCATTTGAATCTTCCAAGGGCTAGGAGGAGTCCTCTCTTGATACTTATTCAAGTTCTCTTCCAATTCCAAGGTAAAACAATTACCTTAATGTGTTAAAACAATATGTGTAACTAGGGTTTACAATGAGATGAAGCATAATGCTTGAATACTCATTATGTTGTTTGTATAATGTTTAGAAGTTGACAAACAACCAACACCCCACCGGTTACAAGGAACCAAGAAAGAATTGTGAGGAAAAAAAAAAGAGGTAAACAAACTATCTCAATGTAGTTTAAGTGCCTTAGGAAAATGAGCTTGATTTGCTTGATAAAGTACCTAAGGAGCCAATGGTGAGTGACCTAGTAAAGTGTTCTCAAGGAGACTAGTAAAAGAACATATGTTTTGGTGTATGTTTTGCAGGTCAAAGGCATTATTTATGTGGGAAATTCAGTGTTTAAGTTATGCAATTTAAGGGCCTAAGTGCCAAGCAATTTAAGTTATGCACTATATTGTGATGTAGTGCTAAATGTGTGAAGTTTGTGTATAAAAATGTGTTTGATGGATTTTAGGTGTTTTGAATGAAATAAGGTAAAAACCTAAGTGTTGGAGTGAGTAAATGCAAAGAAGCTATGGCCAAATTTGGGAAAATGTGTAAGAAGTTCTAAGTGTTTTAAGTGAGTTTTGGTGAACTAGGAAGTGTTAAAGGTGAATGAATGGTTACTTGAGAAGAAAACATGTGTTAAGGTGGTTTGGAGTGATGCAAGGAATTAGGTGTTGTCTTGGAAGTTCTAGGAATTCAATGTGTTTTGTGAATGTATTAAAGTCTTGGAGAAGTTGTTTAAGGTTTAGGTAATGTTGATATTCAAGGAATAAGAGATGTTTAGGTATAATGTGAAAAAGGAGATTTAGTTAGTAAGAAAAGAAGTTGAGAGATGATGATAAGGTGTAGAGGATACACCTTGGTATTTTGGTCATTATAGGTGAAATGCCACCTAGAAATCATAAGGAGAAAACATTGTAAGTGTTAGGAATTTTGTGGAGATATAAGTAAAGGTTTAAGGAATTAGGAAAAGAAGTTTTGTGAGTGTTTAAGAATATCTTAAGGGTGTGTTTGAAGTGCCAAATGATGTTAGAACACATTAAGAGGCCTTAGGAGAGTTTGTGAAGATTTCAAAGTTTGGGTAAGTTAGGAGGCGACCGACCCAGGGGCCGACCCAGTTTGTGGGTCGGTCGAGCCTCTGTAAAATGTTTGGGAATGTGTTCGGTAATGGTCCGACCCAAAAGGGTGGGTCGGACATGGGTCGGTCGGTCAAGTTACAAAGGTGGAAAAATGTTCGCACATGGACCGACCCAGAATGGTGGGTCGGACGTGGGTCGGACGGGCATGTTTGTAAGGAAGTAAAAAGGGTCTGTAATGGACCGACCCAGATGTGGGTCGGTCGGTGGGTCGGTCGGACCAAAGATGTTGATTAAGGTTGTGAAATGATATGAGATGATGGGGATTGGTAGGTAATGATGTTATAAGGATGTTAAGGACATGTTAGGTGAGTTTTAAATGACAATAAGTGGGTGAAAGGTTGTAATTAAATGTGAAAGTAAAACAAGTTAAAATGTAAAGTTATTTAACCAAGTTAACGGGGAAAAATTAAGCGTTAGACTTTAAACAAACATGTTACCCCAATGTTAATAAAAACACATGTGATGTTAACAGTGGTACGAGAATTACTCGAGGAACATAAATGGACAGGATAAGTGGACTCCGGTGACAGGTATGGTTTTCTTGCAACCTGTGTCCTAACGGATTACACCGGCTTGTATGCCAATGTGTTTTTCTGTATGTTTGCCACGTTATGATATAAAATGAAACGAGTTTACAGTCATTATTGTTATTGTGTGTTTACGTGCCGATACCGGTAACCTCTAATGCGCTTGAAGGGCTAGTTAACCACTATTAGGTAAACGTAAGAGAACGGTATCCGGTAACAACGTTCCGACTTAAGGAACGTTCTAACCACGGCTATGCGTGAGTTGGATATGTAATGTTTGTGCGTGGTGTTTGTATGTGAATGTATGACTCTCTTTTCCCTTGTGTATGTCTGACAAGACTTAACTCAATGTTTGTGATTGTTTAATAAAGTTCAAAGATGAACTTCTAATAAGTGCTAACGGGGGGAATGAGGAGTCCGGTCTGTTCCGGCCACGCGTGTGAGTATGGGGGTCGTTGTCATAGCAGGTTCGATCCTCTCTGTATGTATTGTTGTTTTCCAATTTGGTTCCCAACCTACCTACCCTTTAGCTTAACCAAGGCTATTACTGACTCACGTCGGGCCACAGGGGCATACTATTGTTATGTTTGTTTCGGTGTGCTTGGATCACTATATCCGAGACACCTTGTGTTAAGTTAACCGTTCATTTAACGAGACGGTAACGAGTTATGTAACGAGCTTATCATGAGACTGGCAAACAATCTCTAGGCTCACCAGTATGTTGGTGATGTTTGGGTCGTTCCTAAGAGAATCATTCCCGTTGTGTTATGTGTTTTGTTGTGATGCAATATTTATTGCGGTGTTTATGTTGTGCACATGGAAACGTGCAAAGTGTTGTTAAGTGTTGTACGTAGTGTATGTTAATGTTGTAAATGTGAAGTGTGTGGATCATGGAAATGATTCCAAGTTGTGATAAGAGGCATTTGAGGATAACCCGATTTAAGGGTATGTGTCGTCTATTAAGGAAGTAGCTCCGTTGGAGGAGAAACACTCTAGGCATGATGAATACCATGGGTGACTTGTTAAGTAGGATGTATTATCCGATTGTTGAGCCCATTGAGGCGAAATGCTTAATGTGGTGTTTGTTGTTACATGTATGACTTAAATATAATCAACTGCATGCTAAGACGACAATTAGTTGTGCGTGGCCCGGTAGCATATGGGCTGCGGGATTACCATACCAGCAAAGGTGCTGAGCCCCTTGGGGCCACCCCTTTCTCTTCTTTTCCTATTTCAGGTACGAAGTGCTGGAAGCCGTGCGAGAGTAGGACGGGTAGTCATTGTACATGGGTAAACTTTAAGTATATAATACAGTAGGTGTAGTAAGACCGATATTTTGTCGGCACCAGTTATAAATACTCGGTATAGTTGGTAAGTGTATATTGTTGTTGTTGATGTTAATGGAAAGGATACTAATGTATAGTTGTCTGCTCGGAATTTAGCCCATCAGACCGGTACATTGTGTATGTATTAGCCTTGTTAGCCACGTGGGTGGCTAACGGCGTGTAACACCAACAAGTTAAGTAATGTGATGAGGTTGTTCTTCCGCTGCAGTTTGTTGTAAGTATGTTAACGTTGGATGGGGTGTTACAAAAAGTGGTATCAGAGCGAAGTATCGCTCTGATGACTGAATTACCGAGCTTAGGAAGTACCGAGTTAGGATTTATGTACTTTGGGTTAAGGGTTGAGTGATAGCGTGAGATACGCTAGTTAGGAACTACCAGTGACTACTGGAAACCTACAATCTCCTTCCCACCCTCACAATCCCTGTATATAACTTGGGGAAACAACGCCAGAGAGATGGAAGTCCACTCTCATACTCGGGAATACCCGATCTGGCTGTTATATATACCTTTAGGGTACGGAGAACCTGTCATACGGTGGATCCCGGAAACTGGGAATCCCGGAGACGGTCTCCATCTAAACAATGTTAACCGCATTTCATAGCAATGAATGAAGGATCTTGTATATTGGAGAATAGAATTTCCGGCAACATGGGTCGACATGCAGAGCAGTCGAGAATAACCAGCTTGCAACGCACCTACCGTGCAACAGGCAAGAAGTGGATTAGAGAAACCCGAGACAAGTGTCTACGGGACCGCAAATGATGAATAATACACCAACGGTACACCAACCACAAGGGAACTACAACGTAGTGCCCAAACAAGAGACAAGTCTCAGTAACCACGACAAGTGCGTGGAACGGGCTATAAAGAGAATACAATACTAAGATAAAGGGGTCCCCCAGAATGGGAAACACCCTAGTTAATGATTATCATGTGATGACAGCGAAAAGTCACCTGAGGAGTTATTATCAAGACAGTAAGATCTGTGAGGGCCAACAAGGCCACTGATGACAGTGCGGGTAAAAACAATACCACAACCGGTATGTGTTAAACTGATAGCCAGTTAGCATGGCGCACTTGCCATAGCAAGTGCTGCTATAACAGGGCTGTTCGGGAAATTTATAATCACTACAAAGTACTTAGTAAAGTACCATAAAGTTAAACGAGACCACTATGACCATGGAGGGGCTTAATAGCCTAACCTCTGTGATTGTAAGTACACCAGTCAGCAAGAAGCTAGACTTGGTTAAGGTAAGAAGATGTTGTGAAACCATGAAAATTTTTCTTTCAACCCAGATTTCACAAACCCTTTTCTTTTCAAACCAGATTTTCTTTCAAACCGACCTTCTTTCCAACCTTCTTTAAAACCAAATCAGTAAAACCAAGAGCAGTTGATAAGATACAGCAATGGATAAACTTTCCCTCGATTAAGTTCGGGAAGCAGGGAATGAATATTGTCACGGGACAATATAAGGGAGTTGACAACTGAATACTTCACCTAGGCGTGTGACGGACACTACAAGTGTACCAACTGTGTTGTGGGACGACCGCACTCCGATAGGAGCATGTGGGCCTGACAGACCTACTTATGGGTTAGTTGGGTAATAGCAATGTATCAAAAGATACCCCATATATGTATACGAGTAGAGTCCGAAACACGGGGAGTAGTCGACTCCGTCTACGGTCAGCAGTATAGATCAAACAAGAGCTAAGGATTACAAGGAATAGTTGAAGCTAAGGAACTCAGTTGAGATAACTAGACTAAAGGAGTCAGTGAATTCATTTTCAAGGAAACGTTTTAAGAGTCAGGAGGTGCGAAGTGCACAAACTGTTATGTAAAGACACCACATATGTCTTAAAGATCCTTAGGGATAAACATTATAGCTGGAATGGTGACCCAGCCTGTACATGGCAAGCAGATGCCTAATGTGGACACATTGATGTGCAATGAACGGGATGAAATTCCCAGAATGAGTACCTACACTACCAGGGAATGTTAATCTTCACAGAAGGAGATAATAAGCCATTTAAGAACGCAAACGGCGTGGCTAATGGAATGTACCAATAAGTGTGAGCCAAATGTAATGGCATAACTTAGCAACACCCAGGAGAAACCCTTAAAGGGTGTTTGCATCAGCAATTGTTGCACGAAATAACGTGACAGAAACATAAAGGGTTGAAACTAACACCCAGTTTAGACATAAATTGTCAGGAGACGGACTGACAAACCTAAGGGGCATCCCATGAAAGGAAACGTGATGCAACGACCTTGTAATATTGTACAGAGAAGTACATGTGTGTGGACAGCCTATAATGAGCCCAGCTCAAGGCAAACAAGGCTCATAAGCCATAAGTAAGACATGTTATATAAATTCGATTGATGGTAGAAGTTTATGTTGTATAAGTGAATAGAGTGGTAAACGAACCACTGCATTAAGAGTGGGGATACCTCTCGATATTGTGACACCGCAGGAGCGGTAGTTATGTGAATCAAGTCCAGAAATATGTTAAGGATTGACCATATTGTTTATTGAAAGAGAAATTAGCTTAGTAGTGTGTGTATAAAGTGAAGCACCTGGCTGAATAATGCCGGCGTGTGACTGAAATGATCGATGCTCAAGGAGCATTCAGTGGTCATCCAAATGAGGGATGAACCATAATATGAGTAATGTAAGTTTATGTGTGGAAGTTGAGGTGACAGTAGATACGATATAAGCTGATGTTATACAGGGAGTAAGAGCACGGTGCGCAACGAGCGACCGTTGTATAAATGTTGTTAAACGATAACGTAACAGGTAAGATCAGTTATGAGTTAAACTCGGTGGAGATGCAAGATGAGTGGTGTTAAACAGACTGGGCAATAAGCCAGTGGTCGGTACTATATGATGAGGAACTCAGTGTGAATTCCATGGCGAATCACATAAGGGATTTACTGTCAAGAGTTTACGCCTCTGCACTCTGTATGACTGAGTGTTTTGGTATTGCACTTGGCAGTAATGAACGAATGAGATAGCTAGGAATTGGAAACATGTTAATTGTGGACAAATAATGTTATAATGGCCGATGCATAGGAAATGCAAGGCCGCACCAATAAAAAGTACTTGTACAAAACCAAACGTGGAATATGATTAACAGTAAGTGACTACAGTAGCACTAGCTGCCAAATATCGGTATGGAATATACCACAAAGGTTGTAAATAACTGAGAGAGCACTACACACTAGGTAGTAGCTCAATCTCAACCGACAATAAGCCGCAAGGGAACAAGTCGGTCATTGTGAAATACATAGTGGTATACACAGTAAATTGTTATGAAAATTGTGAAACTCACCGAATCCGCTCAGGGTAAAAGATACGTGCGTCGGTTGAGAAACCATTGTTACCAAGATGAAGGTGACAATTGGGGATGTACAATACGGTAAGAATAACAAAAGGGAGCAATTAAGCTCTACAGTTATTAGAGTTTCGCAGCAGAAACTAGTGAACCAGTGATTCAAGTGTTGAATGTACATGGTGAACATGAGTGAATGGCTAATTATTAACGCCTAAAAGCCTCACAGGCCAGGACCGAAACCGGTTATGAGTTATAAACTCCAATGCGAATTCTTGGTTTACGGACTAAACCGCCAATATGGTTGAGATCCTCTAATCAGAATCCGTTGTGTAATAGACCGCGTAGAAGTTAAAACACTTCACGACGGCAGAGCATTTAAGCAATGTTTAGTGATTGATTACGTGGGCGTAATCCCTTTTAAGGGGGGTAGAGCGCAAAACCACTTGGTGTATATTACCGTACAAGTGTACGTAGTGTATGTGACTCATATTGTGCATAGCACAAAATTATTGTTTGTTTTGATGATTGGTGTGTGTGTTACGTAAACATACACACTCATTCATGGTTTAATTGTGGTAATTGCGCACAGAAGATGCGAATACCATTGTGTGTGTGTGTTTGTTAACAATTGTGTGTGATAGTACAAGTGTGGGGAGTAGAGAAACTCCCGGGGGAATAAAAGCCCCGACAGTGTATAAATGTAAAATCAGGTGTGTTGTATTTTGATAAAATATATGTATATATATATATGTATATTTAATAGTGATGCATGAAAGGACATGATACCGACATAGAACCTAGTGAGAATAAGATTCCCTAGGCAACATGATTAAAAGTGAATGGAGGTAACTGATAGACGGAGTTCTATCCTTTGGAGATGTTGTGATCATGACTAGAATGATTCAAAAGAGAAAATTGGAAATGAGTGATTTACTTGATGCTTGAAAATGAAGTGGGAGGTGGAACTTGATTTGCATGCGATCAAGGGAAGCCGAACACAAATTGGGGTGGAAGGATGTTTCAACACTCATGCTGATCACATCAGGGTTGGATGACTCTTGAAACTCCATATAATGGTCACGAATAACCACGCTAATAAAAGAAGCAAAGAGCTTAAGTTGGACTTGGAGTTGTGTGTGTTTTCAAAAGGATTTTAAATTGGTATTTATAAACGTTGATGGATACTTTACATAATTAAAGTCTTCTTACTTAACCTCATAAGGAAATTTTAAACTTATGTGATTGTTTTAATCTCCTAAAGGCACGGGGGACGGAAGGTGTCCATCGCGACCGTGTCCTGCGGGATCACAGTGTATATCAAGGATATTTTTGATTGCTATACATGCTCTGACATGTGTGTGGTATGTGTAATGGATGTTGTTTTGACTTGGATTTCCTAAAGTGTATACTATCAAGGCCTATGAGTCTAAATGTGTGGTGTTACATAGATCTATGTGTCTAAGGACTGTTATGTTACCAGGACCTATGTGTCCAAATGTTGTTATGTTACCCAAGACCAGTGAGTCAAAGGAGTTGTTATGTATGTGTAAGTGTTGTTAGATACCCGGACCATAGAGTCCGAGGTTATCATGTGGATATGTTATGTTATGTGTGGATGTGAATGTGTTGCCCGACCATCAAGTCCGAGGTTGTGATGTGAAGTGGTGTTTGGTTATGGAAGTTTATTTCCAAGTAATTCCCGTATTCTGATTTAATGATGTGTGGGAAAGTGTGAACTTCGAGGACGAAGTTCTTTTAAGGGGGGTAGATTGAAATACCCCAAACCTTGATATGTGGTTTAAATATCAAATTATGGTATGTAAAGGCTAAAAAGTGCCTTAGTAACATCAGTGAACAATTTAAACCATAATAAATGCAATAAAGCATTAAGACACAGTTTGAGCAAAAACTGCTCTAAGCTATGAGTGAACTTGGTTAGGACCCAAAGAGCCTACCAAGACTTGATAACATTTAATTATGATTTAATAAGGCTAAATGAGTCCTTAAGAAACTTTGGTAGACAATGAAACCAAACAAAACCAAGGTAATACCTTAAAGTCAATATGAGCAAAAATGTGCTCTAAGCTTGGGGGAATGTGTATAAGACCTAATGGTCATACCTATACTTTGTAAATATGTCAATGAACATATTAAATCAATTACTAAAGAAAACCAAGCTTGAAAACTAGTTTAAACACAAAATGTGCTTTAAGGAGTCTTAAAGCACGTTTTTGAAAAATTGTCTTGTAAATGAGTTTTGAATGGCTAAATGTCCATCATTACTCTTTAATTAACATGTGTACTATATGTATCACATTTGGGTGGCCATATAGTGGGAAATCAAAAATTTCACTTCTATGTGCCTTGTTATTGGTGAATAGTGATTTTTGTAACTAGTTTGTAACATATAATGTTATAAGTGAGTAAGTTGGTCAACAAAGACCAAAACACCCTTCTATTAAAATGGGGGCCGGTTTTTCATGGTGTGAGTCACCAACATGTAGAAGAAATCAATAAGTAGGTTAAACTTTAAGTAAAGTACTATTTGCTTTATAAGTTACAAATATCCTTAAAAGCAAATTCTATCTTCATTCTCCCTTCCTCCTTCATTTCACACGGTTCCCTTCTTCTTCTCTTCTCTTCTCTTCTGTTCTCTCTCGGTTGTGCTACAGCACATATACCATCTTCAAGCTTTGACCACTTGTATCTTCTAGTTCCCTTGGCCAAATCAAATTCCAAGACCATATTTGTCTTAGTTAGGTCAAGCTCTACACTTCCCTCTTTTCAAATCTTCAAGAACTCAATTTTGGTGCCATGAAGATTCACCATTGAAGGAGCTTGAGCTCATCTTTTTACATATTCATGTTCTCCTTTGCTTCAAGGTAAGGAAACTCAAAGAAAATCCATGTTTCCTCCATGTTTGGTTGTTGTCCGAAAATTCACCATTAATGGAGCTCTTATATTGCCTTGTTCTAGCTTCATTTGAATCTTCCAAGGGCTAGGAGGAGTCCTCTCTTGATACTTATTCAAGTTCTCTTCCAATTCCAAGGTAAAACAATTACCTTAATGTGTTAAACAATATGTTAACTAGGGTTTACAATGAGATGAAGCATAATGCTTGAATACTCATTATGTTGTTTGTATAATGTTTAGAAGTTGACAAACAACCAAACACCCCACCGGTTTACAAGGAACCAAGAAAGAATTTGTGAGGAAAAAAAAAGAGGTAAACAAACTATCTCAATGTAGTTTAAGTGCCTTAGGAAATGAGCTTGATTTGCTTGATAAAGTACCTAAGGAGCCAATGGTGAGTGACCTAGTAAAGTGTTCTCAAGGAGACTAGTAAAAGAACATATGTTTTGGTGTATGTATTTGCAGGTCAAAGGCATTATTTATGTGGGAAATTCAGTGTTTAAGGTTATGCAATTTAAGGGCCTAAGTGCCAAGCAATTTAAGTTATGCACTATATTGTGATGTAGTGCTAAATGTGTGAAGTTTGTGTATAAAAATGTGTTTGATGGATTTTAGGTGTTTTGAATGAAATAAGGTAAAAACCTAAGTGTTTGGATGTGAGTAAATGCAAGAGAAGCTATGGCCAAATTTGGGAAAATGTGTAAGAAGTTCTAAGTGTTTTAAGTGAGTTTTGGTGAACTAGGAAGTGTTAAAGGTGAATGAATGGTTACTTGAGAAGAAAACATGTGTTAAGGTGGTTTGGAGTGATGCAAGGAATTAGGTGTTGTCTTGGAAGTTCTAGGAATTCAATGTGTGTTTTGTGAATGTATTAAGTCTTGGAGAAGTTGTTTAAGGTTTAGGTAATGTTGATATTCAAGGAATAAGAGATGTTTAGGTATAATGTGAAAAAGGAGATTTAGTTAGTAAAAAAGAAGTTGAGAGATGATGATAAGGTGTAGAGGATACACCTTGGTATTTTGGTCATTATAGGTGAAATGCCACCTAGAAATCATAAGGAGAAAACATTGTAAGTGTTAGGAATTTTGTGGAGATATAAGTAAAGGTTAGGAATTAGGAAAGAAGTTTTGTGAGTGTTTAAGAATATCTTAAGGTGTGTTTGAAGTGCCAAATGATGTTAGAACACATTAAGAGGCCTTAGGAGAAGTTTGGTGAAGATTTGACAAAGTTTGGGTAAGTTTAGGAGGCGACCGACCCAGGGCCGACCCGTTTGTGGGTCGGTCGAGCCTCTGTAAAATGTTTGGAATGTGTTCGGTAATGGTCCGACCCAAAAGGGTGGGTCGGACATGGGTCGGTCGGTCAAGTTACAAAGGTGGAAAATGTTCGCACATGGACCGACCCAGAATGGTGGGTCGGACGTGGGTCGACGGGCATGTTTGTAAGGAAGTAAAAAGGGGTCTGTAATGGACCGACCCAGATGTGGGTCGGTCGGTGGGTCGGTCGACCAAGATGTTGATTAAGGTTGTGAAATGATATGAGATGATGGGGATTGGTAGGTAATGATGTTATAAGGATGTTAAGACATGTTAGGTGAGTTTTAATGACAATAAGTGGGTGAAAGGTTGTATTAAATGTGAAAGTAAAACAGTTAAAATGTAAAGTTATTTAACCAAGTTAACGGGGAAATTATAAGCGTTAGACTTTAAACAAACATGTTACCCCAATGTTAATATAAAACACATGTGATGTTAACAGTGGTTCGAGAATTACTCGAGGAACATAAATGGACAGGATAAGTGGACTCCGGTGACAGGTATGGTTTTCTTGCAACCTGTGTCCTAACGGATTACACCGGCTTGTATGCCAATGTGTTTTTCTGTATGTTTGCCACGTTATGATATAAACCATGAAACGAGTTTACAGTCATTATTGTTATTGTATGTTTACGTGCCGATACCGGTAACCTCTAATGCGCTTGAAGGGCTAGTTAACCACTATTAGGTAAACGTAAGAGAACGGTATCCGGTAACAACGTTTCCGACTTAAGGAACGTTCTAACCACGGCTATGCGTGAGTTGGATATGTAATGTTTGTGCGTGGTGTTTGTATGTGAATGTATGACTCTCTTTTCCCTTGTGTATGTCTGACAAGACTTAACTCAATGTTTGTGATTGTTTAATAAAGTTCAAAGATGAACTTCTAATAAGTGCTAACGGGGGGAATGAGAGTCCGGTCTGTTCCGGCCACGCGTGTGAGTATGGGGGTCGTTGTCATAGCAGGTTCGATCTCTCTGTATGTATTGGTTGTTTTCCCAATTTGGTTCCCAACCTACCCTTTAGCTTAACCAAGGCTATTACTGACTCACGTCGGGCCACAGGGCATCTATTGTTATGTTTGTTTCGGTGTGCTTGGATCACTATATCCGAGACACCTTGTGTTAAGTTAACCGTTCATTTAACGAGACGGTAACGAGTTATGTAACGAGCTTATCATGAGACTGGCAACAATCTCTAGGCTCACCAGTATGTTGGTGATGTTTGGGTCGGTTCCTAAGAGAATCATTCCCGTTGTGTTATGTGTTTTGTTGTGATGCAATATTTATTGCGGTGTTATGTGTGCACATGGAACGTGCAAAGTGTTGTTAAGTGTTGTTACGTAGTGTATGTTAATGTTATAAAATGTGAAGTGTGTGGATCATGGAAATGATTCCAAGTTGTGATAAGAGGCATTTGAGGATAACCCGATTTAAGGGTATGTGTCGTCTATTAAGGAAGTAGCTCCGTTGGAGGAGAAACACTCTAGGCATGATGAATACCATGGGTGACTTGTTAAGTAGGATGTATTATCCGATTGTTGAGCCCATTGAGGCGAAATGTTTAATGTTGTGTGTTTGTTGTTACATGTATGACTTAAATATAATCAACTGCATGCTAAGACGACAATTAGTTGTGCGTGGCCCGGTAGCATATGGGCTGCGGGATTACCATACCAGCAAAGGTGCTGAGCCCCTTGGGGCCACCCTTTCTCTTCTTTTCTATTTCAGGTACGAAGTGCTGGAAGCCGTGCGAGAGTAGGACGGGTAGTCATTGTACATGGGTAAACTTTTAAGTATATATATACAGTAGGTGTAGTAAGACCGATATTGTTGTCGGCACCAGTTATAATACTCGGTATAGTTGGTAAGGTGTATATTTTGTTGTTGATGTTAATGGAAAGGGATACTAATGTATAGTTGCTCGGGAATTTAGCCCATCAGACCGGTACATTGTGTATGTATTAGCCTTGTTAGCCCGTGGGTGGCTAACGGCGTGTAACACCAACAAGTTAAGTTAATGTGATGAGGTTGTTCTTCTTCGCTGCAGTTTGTTGTAAGTATGTTAACGTTGGATGGGGTGTTACAACTTCATACCAAAGTAGAGCGTAAAATGTGATATGCATTATGAACATAATGTGTCGGTTGGTCTTTTAGCTAGGTTCTGTTAACTCTTGATGTTGGAAATTTATTATTAAGATGATAGGTTGGCTAATCCGGGCTAAGTTGGATAGACCTAGTATTACAATTTATTGAGGATTATTTTGTTAAATTGAAATTGAAATTGAGGTAGAAACCCCTGATTAAGTTTCATTTATATGTTGACGAACTAGTTGGCAGTACCATATTAAGTAATAGCATGAAATGTACTAAGTGATGAAACATTTTATTGTCAGTATTAAAAAGGGTTCTTCTAGTGGTCTTGAAGTATAATCAGTTGGTTAGAAAATGAGTTATGGGTAAGATTCTTATAATGCGGTAATTGTTAATGGAGCTAAAATGAATCTGTAGTGGTTAGGGTTAAGTTGTGAGTATGAGGTTCGTAGTTAGGCAAAGCATATGGAAAATTATTTGTTTGTTTCTGTTATTTATATATATATATATTAAAGTGATTGTTCATGTTGAGTTTTTTTTTGAGAAGTTTTGGGATAAATATTTACAATGTGATAGTATTTTTGGTGAATCTCATGCTAAGTATTTAAGAGACCCTGGTGTTCTGATTTATTGAAATTTATTTTCAAAATTGTTTGTATTATAAATCTTGATGAATTCTCATAGCCTGTTACAAATTGATTAACTATGTCTTGTTGTACAATAGTAAAAGGGTAGTATTTAACTGAGCATTCAGTGTTTGGAATTAACTTAAATTTGTAGACTAAATAAGGGAAGCATTAAGTAGATAGAGAAAGGTTTAAAATTACGATCCTTGTAACTGTAGATTTAAGTAGAAAGTAGTGATGAGATTATTATGTAGGTCTTATTAGTTTTGTTATAAGTAGAGAGAGAGAGAATATTTTCTAGATGAGGTTTAAATTGTTGTGCACTCATTCGTTATTAGCAATAGGGGAGGAATTTAGAATTGATAATTGTATGATTAGAGGTAAATTTATCTATGAGTTGAAGGAGTAAGTTATAGGCTATAGATAGTGTTATGACTCTTGGGTGTTACGATTATCATTGGCTATTTTGGTGTGACTAATAACATAATTTTATTGAGTTAAAAAGATATGTGATTGATCATTGGAGAAATGGTATTAGATTTTGTGGTTGGTGTTAGGTTCACGTTACAGTAGGGGCGGGAAGAATAGGTAAGGCATCCTTGTGGGACTTTGAATATCTGTATTCTTTGGGATTTCAGGATTTCCATTGGGATTCTAGGCTTGAGGTTACCATGTCAGTATAAAAAAATAAATAATTTTTAATTGATATTGTGGGATTTATGGCTATTTTTTGAAATGGGGAATTAGATTAACTTATCTGTTGTGAACCTTGGTTGTATGTTTTGATAGGAATCGCCTGTGAATATTGGTGGGAGTATTGATGACCGAGAATTCGATCTAGAGATTTAGGTGGGTATGATGACTTAAAGTATGCTTTGACTATAAAATTTTTTTTTTTGAGTAATAGAATTATATAGATTTCATAGCTCGTAAGGAGATTTGATTTTGGAATGAAATTGTTAGAAAATGTGTATTGTGATTGGATGTTTGTGATATCTTGTGTGGTGTATATGAGTAGTGGGTAAAATAGAAACTCTTATTTAAAACCTTGTATGTAGATCTTCCTTTTTACTAGTTGTGGATTGCGTTCTTGGAATGTTACTGAAAGTTCTAAGCTGGGTGTTGAATGTAAGATGAAGAACATGTCTCAACGAAGAAAGTAAGGGCATCTTTTAGGTTACATTTACAAGATGGAATTTGTAAGGATCTAGAATTCTAGTTCAGAAATGACATTTGGATTTGGGGAAATATTTAGAGGGAGGTTAAGGGAAGTTTTGAGAAGGAGCCTAATCTTTAGTGAATTCGGTAGTGGTTAAAAGATGAGTGGGAGACTAATTCTATGAATTCTTTTAAATGTTAATTTTTGTTTGGTGTGTATTGAATTAATTTATTTATCATTCTCTGTAAAAGGATTGGAATCTTGATACCTGATGTTGAGGTGTGGCACCTAATTTCGTGGAAGGCATGAGATATATTAAGCGTTATATTATAGGTGGACTTAATGTCATGGTAAATGCGGGGATAGATATGATGTGTACTGGTATCAATATTGGTGCTATTAATGTGATGTGATGAATATGGAATGGTTGAGTTGATTTGGACTTCTGTCCTATGTATTGGATTGGTGTAATTTCTGGACTTCAATCTATGTGGTGAACCGTTTAAATTGGTTTAAATTTTGGTTTGTGTGTTGAAATGGTTGTCCAAGGGGGCCGAGAACCACGCCGTCCTTTGTCATTCGACTGGAGTGCTTTAGATTAGTTTCAGCTTCGAGGGCGAAGCTTTATTTTAAGGGGGATGAGATGAAATACCCACGAATTTTGAGTTAGGATAAGTATAATTTATAGTCGACGTAAGTAAGTTAATCGTTATGTTAGAACAATATATAATAATGGCTAGTCCGAGGTTAGTATATTAATGGCCAGCGAAGTCAAAAACTTTTATCTTATTCTTATTTTCCTTTCTCTTCCTGAATTGATTATAAACATGCATACTATCCTTTTTCTCTCCGATGTTATTATTTAAATTATTGTCTCAACATTCTACAGACGTTACAACCGTCTTCCTAATCCTAAGAGTTCAATTCCTGTTTTACTACTTCTACATTTATTATAGGTTGGTAAGATCCTTATTTTCCTCCGATTTATGTAAATTATTATTAATCTAGTTTCTTACTAGCGTAACAACATATCCCTTTTTGTTGGAGTCGATGATTTATTTTATTTCTATTTCCTATTATATCAAAATAAATATTTTATCCTCTCCTTAGATATTTGTGCTCGTCGTTATCTCTTCCTCATTTTATTTCAAAACAATAAATTACTTTTGATTTCTAATCGGTTGAATCTAGTCATCTTCCAAGTTACTTAATCTATTATTTATCTTGCCTTTCAAATCATTTACAACACTAAATGTATAATTCATTTTCCTAACTACTTTCGACGATTATTATTTCTTTTCTTTTCTAAAACTGGTTACGTTTTATCTGGCACTAACTGTGTGGATTCTCTTTGAATTATTTACAATATTAGTTTTTTCTCCTCCTTCGGAATGGATTACTTTTTATTTAATTAACAATGTTGATCTTATCTACTGCTAGCAAATTAACTATTTATTACTTATCTTTCTACTAATTATTTTATTCCTAATCATTAAATTATTTAACCTTATCATTATCTACTCATCCCTTAATTACCGATCATTCATCCTTATCTACTAACATTATTTCTTCTTTTCATTTAATTAATTAATTCATACTTATCCACATTCTCTTCTTTCTCAACTTAATTTATTTATTAATTATCAAATACATTTTTGTTTCCCCTCTCACTCAAAATTTATTCCTATAAATACCCACAACTATTCTCTTCTTCCTTCATCAATATTCACGTTCATCCTTCCCAATACAAGATCTCTAGCTCTTTCTTTATTCCTTCAAGTTTCTTCAAGGCTTCTCCCCTGGTGCCGAGTTAGGGTCGTTCGAAGGGTAAGTTTAATTTTACTAGTTGGGGATTACAAAGGTTATAATTCTATTATATTTTTATTGGAGGATTGTTGAAAATGTATATTTTAAATTCTAGATGTCAAGTTCATTAATGGTGGATGCTATTAGTAGTGGGCGATATCCGTTCTCGACTGGACATGGATTCCAGGTAAATGTTGTGCTCAACATTCTTACCTTTGTGTTTTGTGATGGTTAATGATTTGGATTTACTGTGGTTTTGAGATTATGGAAGTTTGGGATTTATTTCCCCCGTGTGTTTTCTGGTGTGATGGTTTGCGAAAGGTTTGGATAAATGTTTTGGGAGACTTTCCTTGAATTGGTTATTGGATTGATTGGTACCTTCTGGTGCTCCGTGTAAATTATTGGTGCCTTATGGCGTTCCGTGTAATTATTGGTACTATGTACCCCGTGGATATTCTTATTACTTTTGCCTGCAGACATTACTTGCAGTTAAGCTCTAATGATCTACTCCTTTGGGTCATAAGTTACCTTCTGGGGGGTGTGCACACTTAAGGACGTAGAGTGAGGTGGAATTCTAATTATTGCGACCCGGATTGGGGGTCGTCCGTGTAAACCATTGATTTGATTCCTGGAAAGTTCTCCCCCGAAATGTTTTACTAATGGTGGTTTGGTGTTGGTGAAACTGGTTAACGTTATGGTGTGAGTTAATGTTTTGCAAATGTAAAATGGGTTTCAAAATGTATTTTACAAGTTGAGGCAATGTTTACTCAGTTTTGCTGATTTGCGCGATCCCTTCGCGTTTTCTGTTGTTGTTTTCTGATCGCAGGTACTTATGGATGAATTGGGGAATTGGGAACACGCTATCACATAGCTTAGGATGACCAGATTAAACTTCAGATTGTTAAAGTTGAGTTGTGATGTTGAAAGTACTTTCGTTTTACAAGTTTGGTAAATGTTTTGGTTGAATAAAGCCTGAGCACTCAATGGGTATTGAGTGTGGCGGTAGCGCCCTGGTTAAATTTATTTCCGCTGCTATTGAGTTAAGTTGTCAATTATTGTGTTCAAGACAAAGTCCTTTGACAATTATAAATCGTTTGAGATTATCATATGTCGATTTCAATGTTGTTTCCGCTGTACTTGTTTGATACATTGCTAACTATGTTTATTAAAACATTTCCTCATCCGTTATTAGTTTTGAGTTTATTTTTGTGTCCTTCTAACTCTGTTTTCAAACTGATTTTCGCAAGTGTGGACCTGTCCGAACGTCCGTCCGGACATCCATGTTCGGACAGTTACCGAAGTGCATTTTATTTTTCTGTCTTTAGCTGTGTCCGAACATCTGTCCGAACTTCAATGTTCGGACAGCATGCGAGGACGAATCCAACTTGTAAGTCTCGACTCATGTCCGAACTTACAAGTTCGGACCAATGTTCGGACCAGAATTGTTTTGCACTTTTAGGACTCGTTTGAAGTCCGTTTCCAATTCCGTTTGCGCCGTTAGACTCGTAATTTCATAAGCTTTCATTTAAGGAAAAATCCAGGGTGTTACAAGGTGGTATCAGAGCTTGGTTTTTGAAATAAGATAAGAATTTGATTAAAAACGAATTAAAATTTGGGGTAAGCCGTCTTTGGGGGATTGCATTGGGTGTTATGATGTGTGTGAAATACCCCAAACCTTGGTATGTTGTGTAAATGTTAAACTATGGTATTTAAAGGCTAAAAAGTGCCTTAGAAACATAAATGAACCATTTAAACCATGGTAAAACACAATAAACACTAAGACACGGTTTGAGCAAAAACATGCTCTAAGCTTGGAGTGAACTTGGCTAGGACCCAAAGAGCCTACCAAGATTTGATAATATAAAATTATGATTTTATAAGGCTAATTAAGTCCTTAGGAAACCTTGGTAGACGATGAAACCAAACAAAACACAAATAAATACCTTAAGGTCAATATGGCCTAAAATGTGCTCTAAGCTTGGGATAAATTTGTATAAGACCTAATGGTCATACCTATACCTTATAAATATGTTAATGAACATATTAAATCAATTACTAAAGAAAACCAAGCTTGAAAACAAGTTAAAACAAAAAGTGCTTTAAGGAGTCTTAAAGCACGTTTTTGAAAAATTGTCTTGTAAATGAGTTTTGAGTGGCTAAATGTCCATCATTACTCTTTAATTAACATGTGTACTATATAGTATCACATTTGGAAGTCTATATCAATGGGAAATAAAAAATTTCACAAATATGTGCCTTGTTTTGTGAATAGCGCTCAAATAGTGCCAGTTTAAGTTATAAGTCAACATAAGTTGTTTAATTGGTCAACAAAGGCCATATATATGTTATATATTGAAGGGGACACGGTTTTTAAGGTGGGGAGTCACCAACCTAGTCATCCAACTAAAGAAAAGAAAAAGAAATAAAGTAAAGTTACTATTTGCTTTTAAGCTTAAATATCTTACAAAAGTGAGACCTCTCACCTCTCCTCTTCATTTCCTTGCCTTCCCACCGTGTTCTTCCTCTATTCTCCCAACCAGAACCGAGCTTGCTACAGCCCATCTCTTCACTAACTTCAATTGCTCACCAAATGTTCATTAATGCTCCAAATCAAATTCTAAGACCATATTTGTCTTAGTTAGACCAAGCTCTTCACTTCTATCTTTTCAAATCTTCAAGAACTCCATTTTGGTGCCATGAAGAATCTCCATTGAAGGGGGAAAAGCTCATCTTCTTTCATATTGTCATTCTCCCTTGTTTCAAGGTAACAAAAACCAAAGAAAATCTAAGTTTCCTCTCATTTTTGTATGTGTCCGAAAATTCACCTCACAATGGTGCTTTTTCTTGCTCTCTTCATAGCTTAATTCAAACTTCAAAGGACTAGGAGGAGTCCTATCTTGCTACTTAACCAAGCTCTCTTCCGAATTCCAAAGGTAATCATCAAATTTTGGTGTTTTAAGACACATATGTAAACCTAGGGTTTAACTATGAGTTTGGGTATTAAACTTAATGCTCATTACCCTTATATGTGTAATGGTTAGAAGATTGACAAGTGATAAAAGCTCCTTGCCGATTTTCAATCAAGAAAGAACAAGAGAAAACAAGTGAGAAAACTTGGAAAACAAAGAGGTAAATGACCTCTCATAATGTAGTTTTATGTACTAGGAAATTGAGCTATACTTGCTTAATAATTAACCTAAAGAGCCAATGGGAAATGAGCTAGAAAACTATCCACAAGGTGGACTAAAAAGACATGGGAGCATTGTTGTGTGTATTCGCAGGTTGAAGGCATTTAAATGTGGAGATTCAGTGTTTAAGTTTAATGCAATTTAAGGGCCTAAGAGCCATGTTATTTAAGGGCCTAAGTGCCAAGAAATTTAAGTTTATGCACTATATTGTGATGTAGTGTAGTTTAAAGGTTTAGTTGTGTGTAAAGAACATCTCTTGTGAAGGTGAATGTGTTTGATGGTTAAAGGATGAAAAACCATATGTTTGTGTATAAGAGCGTGTATTAAGAGATTGAATGTTCTTGATTGTCTAAAGGTGAAAAACAATGTTTTTGGTGTAAGGTGATACAAGAGAAGCTATGGCGAAATTTAGTTGATAAACAAAAGAGTTTATGTGTTGTAATGAGATTTTATGACCTAGAAGGTACTAGGAATTTTTAAGTGTAAGATGGTGAAAGAAAGTGAATTAAGGTGTTCTTAGGTGTTAAGATGCCTTAGGCATAGTCTTGGAGATTTAGGGAACTAATGGATGATTTCTTGATACACCAAGGTGATGGTGGAGGTGTCGTAAAGTCTTGTGCAAAGTTTGGTGAACAATGGAAGTGTAACGCCTTGTGAAGGTTTATTTATGAACTTGTGGGAAAGACTTGAGGAGTGTGTGTAAAGGGGATGAGTGTAGTGCAAATGATGTTTAAAAGGGTGGTTATAAGGTAGTGAGGGAGTACTTTGGTTATGTGAAGTTTTAGGCAAGAATACAAGTTACAAGTGTAAGGAAAAAAATGTTCTAAGTGTTAAGGACTTAGTAAAAGTTGAGTAAAAGTTTAAGGAATTTTTGGGATGTTTTGAAAGGGTTTAAGTGTGCCCAAAAGATGTTAAAACATGTGGGAGAACATGTGTAAAGCATAGGAAAAAATTGGGATGAATTTGGAGTTCATAAAGAGGAGAAAAGCACATTAGAAAATTGGTTCTGCAGTGGACCGCCCCTACGGACCGCCCCTGTGGGGAGGTCCAGTGCAGAGAAGTGAAAAAAAAAGAGGAACGTGTAGCATCTGTTGTGGACCGCCCCTGGGACCGCCCCAGAGGGGCGGTCCAGACCAGAAATGAAGAAAAAAATTTGTTTAAGGCTCCTAATGATGGGGGATTGAATGGTAATGGTTTTAGATGATGTTTAGGCCTTGTTTGGTGACATGTAAAGGGCTTAAGAGGTGTAAACAAGTATGAGGTGTAATGAGAAGTGATTAACTTATATGATTAAGTTTAAACTACAATGACTTAGTGGTCCAACATTAGGGAGTGATGATGGTTAGAAAGATAAGCATTAGACTTTAAACAATCATGTTACATCGATGTTAATAAAAGTACATGTAATGTTATCAGTTGTTCGAGAATTGCTCGAGGAACATAAGTGGACATGGTAAAGTGGACTCCGGTGACAGGTATGGTTTTCTTGCAACCTGTGTCCTACCGGATTACACCGGCTTGTATGCCAATGTGTTTTTATGAGTGTTGCCACCTTGTACGATTAAAACATGTAATGAGTTTATAGTAATTCATTTATGTGGCGCATCTGGTCTCCGATACCGTTTAACCTCAAATATGTGTTAAACCTTAGCTAACCAAATCTAGATACACATGAGTGATCGGTATTCGGAGTTGACGGCCCAAACCTTGGGAACGTGCTAACCACGGCTATGTGTGAGTTAGTTGGACATTGTTGTTATATGCAAGTGTGTGAACCTCCCTTGTGTGCTTAACTCGGTTATGATACCGTATGGTGTGTGGATGTGGTAGGCTCCATAATGGATCTCTAACTACTTATTTATAAGTGTATATGTACTAATGGGGGGTGAGGAGTCCGGTTGTTCCGGCCACGCGTGTGATGGACGGGAGTCGATGTCATATCCGGTTCGGCTCTCTTGGTGTATGTATAGGTTGTATTCCAATTTGGTTTCTACCTTCCCTTAGCTTATCCAAAGCTAGTTACTGACTCACGTCGGGCCACAGGGGCATACGAATGTTATTTCGGTGTGCTTGGGATTACTATATCCGACACACCTTGGGTATAAGTTAACCGTTCTATATAACCGGACGGTAACGAGGTTGGTAACGAGCTTAACATGGGATTGGTAATAATCTCTAGGCTCACTATTTATACTAACTAAGGTGGAAGGTTCCTTGTGAGAACCGATTTATGGTATTATGTATTGGTGTTGTGCTATGCAAATTCCCTTGCCATGCTACGATAGGTATACGTTAGGAGTTTAAAATGATTGTGATGTTATCATGTGTACGTCGAACAAGAAAGGTTTGTTATGTTTTGTTAGGTGAGGAATGAGATATGTTGTAGGATATGGAGTGTGTGGATCATGGAAATGAATCCCAGATTGTGACAAGAGACGTTTAAGGATAACCCGATTAATGGGTACATGTCGTTCGTTAAGAAAGTAGCTCCGTCTTAGAGGAGAGCCACTCTAGGGTTTAAGGAATCATTGGATGGTTGGTTAAGTGTGGATGTGTTGGTTGTAGGTTGAGCCCATTGCGGCGAAATGTTATGTGTTGTGTGTTTATGGTTTGTATGCATGATTTAAATATAATCAACTGCATGCTAAGACGACAATTAGTTGTGCGTGGCCCGGTAGCATGTGGGCTGCGGGATTACCATACCAGCAAAGGTGCTGAGCCCCTTGGGGGCCACCCTTTCTCTCCTTTTCTATTTCAGGTACAAGGAGCTGGAAGCCGTTCGAGAGTAGGACGGGGTAAATGTTTATACATGGATAGCCATTTAAATGGCGTAAGCATTGTAGGCGTAGTAAGACCGAAATTGTTATCGGCATTAGTTTGTAAATACTTGGTACGGTTGGAATGTATAAAGTATATGGGTTGCTGTTAAGGGAAGCAAATGTAACGTGTAGTTGCTCGGGAGTCTAGTCCATCAGACCGATACAAAGTACATGTATTAGCCTTGTTAGCCACGTGGGTGGTTAACGGCGTGTAACACCATTGAAATAAGTAATGTGATGAGTTGAGTTTCCGCTGCAATGTGTTGTTAAATGTATGGTTGTAGTTGGGGTGTTACAGTGTGCTTGGTTATTTTATGCTGAAAGGTGCGAGTTATATACTCCGTGTCTTATGTGAGGTATTGGAATGTGTTGAGATGAATATTGGGTGGTATTACGTATATATATACACTATATGGGGACTGTATATGGGTATTGTTGTATGGTATGTGCCTGATTTTCTATGGTGGAATGTTTGGAGTTTATTTACTCCTGTGTATCATGAGAGGTATGAAAAAAAAACAGAAGAGAATCGTTTTGATAGCATTATATAAATATAAATATATACATATTAGTATATATATCTCTAGTATTGGGTTGTAAGGTGACGTGGGAATCAATTATGGGGAATGCTGAAAATTAGATTGCTTGGAACAAGGGCTAGAGGTATTGGTTTTGAGAATAGTTTCTAGGATGATTTGTGCGACACCTTTTACTGATTTCATGTTTCTCCCCGATGTGACAATGTTTCCTTATATGTTATATGAATGAATTTATAAAATCTACGCGTACTAAGGTGTACAATATTATCAATGTTTATGGTTGTTGTGAAGTAGTGAGTCTCTATGTGATGTGCCAGACAGAAAATATAGTCCAATGTTTGGGTTGTTTCTTTCCTTGTTTGTGAATGTGTGTATTATGATAACTACTTATAAAGGATTTTCGATGACAATATATAGACTACTTTGTCGTTATGTATTCGTAAGGGGAAAGAAGAAAATAAGGGACACATATATATATTATACACTCTAGCAATGACTACCGGGTATTGAGAATATGTATATATACGCATATATAGATATAATTAGAGAAAGAAATATTGGTATATTATTGGTGTTAATTCTGGGGAGATTTGGGATGATAGTAATTTCAAGTTGTATTAAACTAGGGGGAAAATGTTTCACTTTTGCCATCATGGTTGTGTGTAAATACGTTTGTCTATGTATTTGATGTATGACGAGCCTGTGTAAAAGGATTCTGGTATCTTTATTTAATGTTGTCTGTTCAAAGTGACTTTAGTGATTTATGTTAGGTTAACTAAAGCTATAGCAAGTCATAACAGTTGTTAATTATATTAACTACAACGTAAGGAATAATTATTAATTTTAATTGTCATTTGTGTTATTTGGCGGTTAGATTTATAAGTTGTCTTCCATATTTGGTTGGTTTAAACGAACTTAAGAGTATTCAGTAAACAAATAGTTATGTGATTAACAAGTTTCTCAAGAATACTATATATGTAGCCAGTGGAGTGTTGTTTGAAATTATTTCTACGCTACTCTAAAAGCACGTGTTTTGCAGTATATATATAGTCTATGTCTTATTTAATATGTTCATGAACAATAAATTATGGCAATTATTTTCTTGGCTGGAACACTAGTATATTCTTGGTATTAATTGAAAAGATTATCGTGATCAGCCTGATAAAAAGGTATAGTTAGCGTGGTTATGAAGTGTTACAGTTAGGATTTTGTAAAAAAAAAAAAAGTGCTAAGTACAATTGTTCTCGATATGCTTGGCTGCGGAAGGTAAAATGTTAGTGCATTTATATGGATGTACCTATGTATATGTATCTATTTTAATATTAATAGTTGTTTGCCTTGTTAAATGACCGTGTTGCTGGGAGATATAAACAATGCCAACAAAAATTTGAATATGTGTTTAGACATATATGCAATTTAGGATCATTATACTACTCTTGCTGATTTGGTCCCCATGTTGTTTGCTATAGGCTAGGGAATGTTACATGCTTTCTAAATGATAGTATATTCGTAGAACTTCATACCAAAGTAGAGCGTAAAATGTGATATGCATTATGAACATAATGTGTCGGTTGGTCTTTTAGCTAGGTTCTGTTAACTCTTTGATGTTGGAAATTTATTATTAAGATGATAGGTTGGCTAATCCGGATGCTAAGTTGGATAGACACTAGTATTACAATTTATTGAGGATTATTTTGTTAAATATTGAAATTGAAATTGAGGTAGAAACCCCTGATTAAGTTTCATTTATATGTTGACGAACTAGTTGGCAGTACCATATTTAGTAATAGCATGAAATGTACTAAGTGTCGAAACATTTTATTGTTAGTATTAAAAAGGGTTCTTCTAGTGGTCTTGAAGTATAATCAGTTGGTTAGAAAATGAGTTATGGGTAAGATTCTTATAATGCGGTAATTGTTAATGGAGCTAAAAATGAATCTGTAGTGGTTAGGGTTAAGTTGTGAGTATGAGGTTCGTAGTTAGCAAAGCATATGGAAAATTATTTGTTTGTTTCTGTGTATTTATATATATATATTAAAGTGATTGTTCATGTTGAGTTTTTTTTTGAGAAGTTTTGGGATAAATATTTACAATGTGATAGTATTTTTGGTGAATCTCATGCTAAGTATTTAAGAGACCCTGGTGTTCTGATTTATTGAAATTTATTTTCAAAATTGTTAGTATTATAATTCTTGATGAATTCTCATAGCCTGTTACAAATTGATTAACTATGTCTTGTTGTACAATAGTAAAAGGGTAGTATTTAACTGAGCATTCAGTGTTTGGAATTAACTTAAATTTGTAGACTAAATAGAGGAAGCATTAAGTAGATAGAGAAAGGTTTAAAATTACGATCCTTGTAACTGTAGATTTAAGTAGAAAGTAGTGATGAGATTATTATGTAGGTCTTATTAGTTTTGTTATAAGTAGAGAGAGAGAATATTTTCTAGATGAGGTTTAAATTGTTGTGCACTCATTCGTTATTAGCAATAGGGGAGGAATTTAGAATTGATAATTGTATGATTAGAGGTAAATTGATCTATGAGTTGAGTCATATTTAAGGAGTAAGTTATAGGCTATAGATAGTGTTATGACTCTTGGGTGTTACGATTATCATTGGCTATTTTGGTGTGACTAATAACATAATTTTATTGAGTTAAAAAGATATGTGATTGATCATTGGAGAAATGGTATTAGATTTTGTGGTTGGTGTTAGGTTCACGTTACGATAGGGGCGGGAAGAATAGGTAAGGCATCCTTGTGGGACTTTGAATATCTGTATTCTTTGGGATTTCAGGATTTCCATTGGGATTCTAGGCTTGAGGTTACCATGTCAGTATAAAAAAATAAATAATTTTTAATTGATATTGTGGGATTTATGGCTATTTATTTTGAAATGGGGAATTAGATTAACTTATCTGTTGTGAACCTTGGTTGTATGTTTTGATAGGAATCGCCTGTGAATATTGGTGGGAGTATTGATGACCGAGAATTCGATCTAGAGATTTAGGTGGGTATGATGACTTAAAGTATGCTTTGACTATAAAATTTTTTTTTTTGAGTAATAGAATTATATAGATTTCATAGCTCGTAAGGAGATTTGATTTTGGTATGAAATTGTTAGAAAATGTGTATTGTGATTGGATGTTTGTGATATCTTGTGTGGTGTATATGAGTAGTGGGTAAAATAGAAACTCTTATTTAAAACCTTGTATGTAGATCTTCCTTTTTACTAGTTGTGGATTGCGTTCTTGGAATGTTACTGAAAGTTCTAAGCTGGGTGTTGAATGTAAGATGAAGAACATGTCTCAACGAAGAAAGTAAGGGCATCTTTTAGGTTACATTTACAAGATGGAATTTGTAAGGATCTAGAATTCTAGTTCATGAAATGACATTTGGATTTGGGGAAATATTTAGAGGGAGGTTAAGGGAAGTTTTGAGAAGGAGCCTAATCTTTAGTGAATTCGGTAGTGGTTAAAAGATGAGTGGGAGACTAATTCTATGAATTCTTTTGAATGTTAATTTTTGTTTGGTGTGTATTGAATTAATTTATTTATCATTCTCTGTAAAAGGATTGGAATCTTGATACCTGGATGTTGAGGTGTGGCACCTAATTTCGTGGAAGGCATGAGATATATTAAGCGTTATATTATAGGTGGACTTAATGTCATGGTAAATGCGGGGATAGATATGATGTGTACTGGTATCAATATTGGTGCTATTAATGTGATGTGATGAATATGGAATGGTTGAGTTGATTTGGACTTCTGTCCTATGTATTGGATTGGTGTAATTTCTGGACTTCAATCTATGTGGTGAACCGTTTAAATTAGTTTAAATTTTGGTTTGTGTGTTGAAATGGTTGTCCAAGGGGGCCGAGAACCACGCCGTCCTTTGCCATTCGACTGGAGTGCTTTAGATTAGTTTCAGCTTCGAGGGCGAAGCTTTATTTTAAGGGGGATGAGATGAAATACCCACGAATTTTGAGTTAGGATAAGTATAATTTATAGTCGACGTAAGTAAGTTAATCGTTATGTTAGAACAAATATAATAATGGCTAGTCCGAGGTTAGTATATTAATGGCCAGCGAAGTCAAAAATTTTTTATTCTTATTTTCCTTTCTCTTCCTGAATTGATTATAAACATGCATACTATCCTTTTTCTCTCCGATGTTATTATTTAAATTATTGTCTCAACATTCTACAGACGTTACAACCGTCTTCCTAATCCTAAGAGTTCAATTCCTGTTTTACTACTTCTACATTTATTATAGGTTGGTAAGATCCTTATTTTCCTCCGATTTATGTAAATTATTATTAATCTAGTTTCTTACTAGCGTAACAACATATCCCTTTTTGTTGGAGTCGATGATTTATTTTATTTCTATTTCCTATTATATCAAAATAAATATTTTATCCTCTCCTTAGATATTTGTGCTCGTCGTTATCTCTTCCTCATTTTATTTCAAAACAATAAATTACTTTTGATTTCTAATCGGTTGAATCTAGTCATCTTCCAAGTTACTTACAATCTAATTATTTATCTTGCCTTTCAAATCATTTACAACACTAAATGTATAATTCATTTTCCTAACTACTTTCGACGATTATTATTTCTTTTCTTTTCTAAAACTGGTTACGTTTTATCTGGCACTAACTGTGTGGATTCTCTTTGAATTATTTACAATATTAGTTATTTTCTCCTCCTTCGGAATGGATTACTTTTTATTTAATTAACAATGTTGATCTTATCTACTGCTAGCAAATTAACTATTTATTACTTATCTTTCTACTAATTATTTTATTCCTAATCATTAAATTATTTAACCTTATCATTATCTACTCATCCCTTAATTACCGATCATTCATCCTTATCTACTAACATTATTTCTTCTTTTCATTTAATTAATTAATTCATACTTATCCACATTCTCTTCTTTCTCAACTTAATTTATTTATTAATTATCAAATACATTTTTGTTTCCCCTCTCACTCAAAATTTATTCCTATAAATACCCACAACTATTCTCTTCTTCCTTCATCAATATTCACGTTCATCCTTCCCAATACAAGATCTCTTGCTCTTTCTTTATTCCTTCAAGTTTCTTCAAGGCTTCTCCCCTGGTGCCGAGTTAGGGTCGTTCGAAGGGTAAGTTTAATTTTACTAGTTGGGGATTACAAAGGTTATAATTCTATTATATTTTTATTGGAGGATTGTTGAAAATGTATATTTTAAATTCTAGATGTCAAGTTCATTAATGGTGGATGCTATTAGTAGTGGGCGATATCCGTTCTCGACTGGACATGGATTCCAGGTAAATGTTGTGCTCAACATTCTTACCTTTGTGTTTTGTGATGGTTAATGATTTGGATTTACTGTGGTTTTGAGATTGTGGAAGTTTGGGATTTATTTCCCCCGTGTGTAACACCCCTACAACGCTCCTATCATCTACCGAAATCGCAGCGGAAATAACCAGCCAAATAATAACTAACGCTTTGGTGTTACAACGCCGTCAACCACCCACGTGGTTAACTAGGCAGAATAAATACAAGAGTATCGGTCTGATGATCAGACTCCCGAGCATAGTATCTAACATCCATATATAAACATAACCAACCATACCGAGTATTTAATTTACAACACATCTCCAAACCATAATCATCCAACACTGTATAACAACGGTATCAAAATGTAACGCTCGGGAGCACAGGCGCATCCCGGGCTCCACTACCAAGATATCCAAAAGTACAACAACAACCTAGGACCTAGAGCCACTCTGCCTCTTCGATCCTCATCCTGCAATAAAAATATGGAGCCCCCGAGGGGGTCAGCACCTTTGCTGGTATGGCTAACGCGCAGCCCATCGACTACCGGGATACGCGCAACCAATTGTCATAATAACATGGCATTCATTTTAGAACATCCAATATATATACATATATACCATAGCGTAGCAAGGGAAATTGCATAGCATCACAACATCAATACATAACACCATAAACTCGGTTCTCACAAGGAACCTCTCACCATTGTTAGTATACCATATGAGCCTAGAGATTTTTACCAATCCCATGTTAAGCTCGTTACCATCCTCGTTACCGTCCGGTTATGTAGAACGGTTAACTTATACCAAAGGTGTGTCGGATATAGTAATCCCAAGCACACCGAAATAACGTACGTATGCCCCTATGGCCCGACGTGAGTCAGTAACTAGCTTTGGATAAGCTAAGGGAAGGTAGAAACCAAATTGGAATACCACCTATACATACACCAAGAGAGCCGAACCGGATATGACATCGACCCCCATCCATCACACGCGTGGCCGGAACAACCGGACTCCTCACTCCCCCGGTTAGCACTTGTTAGTGATCACCCAGTATTTTGTTAGGTCACATACAAGCAAACATTTAGGTCTTGTTAGACAACCAAGGGAAAGAAGTCATAACCTCACAACTTCATAATGTATAACAACTGTAAACTCTTTTCATGCCTTAATCTTATAAGGTCGTAGCACATAGAAAAGCAAACAACACCCAAGCCGGTGTAAACCGGTAGGCAACAGACTGCAAGAAAACCATACCTTGGTCCTTGCCTCGTTTCGTTTCCACCTTGAGAGAATCCTAAACACATTAGTAACGTTGGTTAATTAACGCACTAATCCATTATTAACATTATCTACTCAACATTACTAGTTTATTTTTATTTTACACTTGTTACATCTTTTCATCCTTTTAATTGTCTTTAAAACCCACCTAACATGTCTCACATAACCTTATTATATCATTACTAACCAACTACTATTTTTAGATAACAATTCCCATCTTAAAACAATAATTTTTGGTCCATACAGTGGCCTGTCCGAACTTGTGTCCGAGCTTCCAAGTTCGGACACAAGCCGTGATTTTAGACAGAAAACAGACACATGTCCGAACTTGTGTCCGGACTTCGGAAGTTCGGACATGGGTCGAGGATAACCAACAGAAGGAGCAGGTGCGTCCGAACTTGTGTCCGAGCTTCCCTAAGTTCGGACACAGGTCGCAACTAAATCCAGAGAAAGAAATGGGTGCGTCCGAACTTCCAAATTCGGACGGTAGTTCGGACACTACCTAAAACCCAGAAAACTGTAAGCGTAACAGGGCATGTCCGAGCTTCCAAATTCGGACGGAAGTTCGGACGTGCCATTATACTCATTTTCTACAACCTTAAACACTTAACCAAATTTCTCCAAAGCCTCCAACACTTATAGTGTCTTCTCCTTAAGTTTCTAAGTGGCATTCCTTGCCTATTCCAATCATTATTCCTAGATACTTCTTCCACACAACATCATTACTTTAACATTGTTTCTTACAAACTAAAACTCCTTATGTCATCCTTGAAATTCCTTTTTCTAAGCTTGTACTTTCTCCTTATTTTAACATCATCTCCCAAGCATCATCTCTCCCACTAATTCCTTATACCCTTCTTGAAACTCTTTTCCTAGTGTACACTTCTCCTTAGTTTACCAAAGTTTGCCTAGATATTCACCTAAGTCCAAAATGACTTTGGTACATACTAAAACCTCAAGATTATGCCTAAGTCCTTAACACACTCTAGAGTACTTCTTAGTTCATCAAAATTCCTTTAAAACATCATGAACTCCTTATTCATTTCCTAAGTTTTCTAACTCACCAAACCTTATGTAAACACTTAGAACTTCTTGCTTCTTACCTAAATTTTGACATGGGTTCCCCTAGAACATTTGAAATACCCCAAACCTAAGTATGTTAATTAAATATCAAATCATGATGTAGTAAGGCTAAAATATGCCTTAGAAAGATTGGTAGACAATTTAAACCAAGGAAAACACAAGAAAGTGCCTTAAAGGCAATCAGGGCAAAAACGTGCTCTAAGCTTGGAGAGAATTGGGTGAGTACCCAAATATCATGATAAGACCTTAGTAATATCCTAATGGTCATTTTAAATCAATTAGCAAAGAAAACCAAGCTTGAAAACAAGTTAAAACACAAAATGTGCTTTAAGAAGTCTTAAAGCACATTTTTGAGAAATTGTCTTAGAATTGAGTTTTGAGTGGCTAAATGTCCATCATTACTCTTTAATCAACATGTGTACTAATTAGTATCACATTAGGAGGTCTAAATCAATGGGAAATCAAAAATTTCCCGATTATGTGCCTTGATTAGTGAATAGTAACTATTTAGTGACTAGTTTAAGTTTTAATCAATATAAGTCAATTAATTGGTCAACAAAGACCATGTTAGCCTTATATTAAGAGGGTGGCCGGTTTTTATGTGGGGAGTCACCATATGAGTCATCAAATGAGAAAGGAAAAGAAGAGATAAGTAAAGAAGTTACTATTTGCTTTATTAAAGCAAAATATCTTATATTAGCTCACTTTTCTCCTCTTTCCTTCATTTCTTCTTCTTCACCCACGGTTTCTTCTTCTTCTCTCTGTTCCAAAACCGAGAGTGTTGCTTCTCCATGGTTCTCCATCTTCAATCACTTGCCAAATACAACTCCAAGCTCCAAATCCAAAACAAATTGCATATTTGTCTTAGTTAGGTCAAGACCTATCTTTCTATCTTTTCAAATCTTTCAAAGATCCATTTGGTGCCATGAGAGAAAACTCCATTGATGGGGGAAAATCAAGTTTGAAGAGCTCATTAGCTTCTCCATTTTCTTAAGGTAAAGAAAATGTAAGAAAAACCATGTTTCCACCATTTCTACACATTACCGAAAATTACTACTCATGGGGATTCATTTTTATCCATTGTTCTAGCTTGATTCTATTCTCCAAGGGCTAGAGGAGGTCCTACTTAATTCATATCCAAGCTTGCTTT
>CM041783.1:121156032-121197907 GCA_023374045.1 Limonium bicolor | reverse complement strand
CTATATGATGTTAGCGTTATAGACTCCGTATGGGTTCTAACTAATATCTAAGTAGTATGTAACTACAGTAGTGAGGAATCCGGTTTGGCCGTCGCACGTTGTTTTGGGAAGGGTATCCTTCTTAGCCCTTAGCCTTCTCTTTGTTATGGTTGTTTCCCTCACTGGTTATGATCTCCCATTAGCTTATTTCGAAAGCTTAGCTATTCTGACTTATGAATCGGTTTAGGGGGAACTGTGTTTGTGTGGTGTGTTCGGGCCTCCAACCCGAACCATCTTAACTTAAGTTTAACTCGACCGACTATTAGGACGGTAATGAGTGTTGTTGTTATGTATAACGAGCTTATCATGAGAATGGCAACATTCTCTAGGCTCACCAGTGTATAAAGCAATGTTTGGGTCGTTCCTAAGAGAACCATTCCCGTTATGTTATGATTTTTTGTTGTGATGCAATATCTATTGCGGTGTTATGTTGTGCACGTTGAAACGTGCAAGTGTTTGTTGTGTGATTGATTTTGGGTGTATGTTATATGTTGTAAATGTGGAGTATGTGGATCATGGATATGAATCCCAGTTTGAGAAAGAGGCGTTTAAGGATAACCCGATTAAGGGTAAGTGTCGTCTATTAAGGAAGTAGCTCCACAGAGGAGGAACACTCTAGGGATAAGGATTACTATGAGTGACTTATTAAGTAAGGATATATTATCCGTTTTTGAGCCCGTTGAGGCGAAATGATTATGTGTGTGTGTTTACAGTTGCATGCATGATTTAAATATAATCAACCGCATGCTAACGACAATTAGTTGTGCGTGGCCCGGTAGCATGTGGGCTGCGGGATTACCCTACCAGCAAAGGTGCTGAGCCCCTTGGGGCCACCCTTCTCTTCTTTTCCTATTTCAGGTACAAGGAGCTGGAAGCCGTTCGAGAGTAGGACGGGGTAGACATTGTACATGGGTATTCATTTAAGTGTATATACACAGTAGGTGTAGTAAGACCGAAATTGTTTATCGGCATCATTTTATAATACTCGGTATAGTTGAAAGGAGTATGTTGTTGTTGTTGTTATGGAAAGGGATAGTAATGTGTAGTTGCTCGGGAATTTAGCCCATCAGACCGGTAACATGTATATGTATTAGCCTTGTTAGCCACGTGGGTGGTTAACGGCGTGTAACACCAACGAGTTAAGTTATTTGTTGAGGTGTGTATTCCGCTGCAGATTGTTATTATGTGTTTGTTGTTGGATGGGGTATTACATAAAATGTATCAGTTCACATCAAAACATAAATATAAGAAAAAACATATGATAAGTGAGAAATATTGCCTAAAAGTAATGCGAATAATTGGTCAATTAAACCTTTAAAAGTATATATATTTCGCACTTGTCAAAATCTTGGTCACCATGCATCCAAATGTCACAGGACACGCTTCATGCAACATTGGAAACTAGAGAAAATTGGATTAAAATGGGTGATCAAAATGAATCATAGAACATACATTATTGGTGATAATGGGCCCAAATATTTTTGGGACCCTGATCCCATGAACTAACTTGTTAAGTGCATAATTGAGTGGGAAGAAATCTCTACTAGTACATCGACAGTGGGTGCTCAAAACACATGATAGGGGACAAATGGAAGTTCCTCCACTCGAGTCAGGATGTCAAGGAACCGTTTCCTTTGGCGACAATAAAAAAGGCAAAATCATCGGTGTAGGTAAGGTTGGTTTTTCATCAGAATATGTTATTGATAATGTCAACTTGGTTGATGGGTTAAAATTTAATTTACTTAGTGTATCTCAAATTTGTGACTAGGGAAACTCAACTCATTTTATTGTACGCAATGTAACATATTAAGTCTAAGTAGTCAAAAAGAACTGATAAGAGAAAAGAGATGGAAAAATGTGTATGTAACGAGTCTAGAGGATATTTATAGCTTAAATCTTCCATGTCTAACTGCATCAATAGATGACTCTACGTTATGGCACAAAGACTAGGGCAACGTTAGCATATCGTTGCTAAGAAAATTAGTCATGGTTAAAGGTCTCCCTAAGATTAAGAAATCTGAGATCAATCTTTGTGATGCTTGTGTGAGAAGTAAGCAAACTAAAACTTCCTTCAAGTAAAAAAAAACATGGTGAGTACATCCTTACCTTTGAACTACTTCATATGGATCTATGTGGACCAATGAGGATTATGAGTTTTGGAGGAAACTGGTTTGTATTTGTTATTGTTGATGATTACTCTCGGTATGTGTGGACAATCTTTATTGCTTCCAAGGATGAAGTCTTTGAGAAATTTCAAGTATTTTCAGGACAAGTACAGGTACAATTCAATCTCAATATCAAAGCTCTACCGTCTAATCATGGTCCTGAAATTGAAAATCAAAAATTCGTGGAGATGTGTAACAAACAAGGAATCAATCTCACATTCTCAACACCTAGAACATCTCAACAAAATGGAGTGGTTGAGCGCAAGAACAGAACATTACAAGACATAGCATGAGCCATGCTGCTGGGGAACGGTCTTCCTCATGTCTTTTGGGCAGAAGCGGTGGCAACAACGTGCTACATTACCAATCAAATGCTCATTTGACCAATCCTCAACAAAACACCCATGAGTTGCTCAAAGGAAGAAAACAAACAAAACATCACTTCAAAATATTTGGCTGTAAATGTTATGTTCATAAGAATGAAAAGAACTCCCTAGGGAAGTTTGATGCTAAAAGTGATCCAACAATACTCCTTGGGTACTCAGAGAGAAGCAGAGCATACAAAGTCTTCAACAAAACTACCTTAAAGGTAGAAAAAGTGTGCATGTGGTGTTTGATGAAGCAAAAATTCACGTGATCAAAGGAACTGATGAAGCATTTGGATTTGATCTAATTAGACAAGTGATAAGTGTAAAATGTGCATAGTTTTAGTGATTTTAAATGCTTAATTTCATACTTGCATTAATAATATTCCACACTTATCCTATGGTTTCCTTTGGTTTTTTGTTCATTAAGAATTGATACCTTTTTGTGTCAAATGTAGAGAAAAGCCAAGAAAATAATAGATTAACTTATGAGGGTGATGATGCAACAAACGGGGATTGAATCAGAGTCAGAACAAATATTTTAAAGGCTTTTGAAGTTATGTCTGAACTTGTGTCCGAACATCCATGTTCGGACACAAGTCGAGAGTTCCAGTGCTTTGCCTAGCGAAGTGTCCAAACTTGTGTCCAAATTTCAATGTTCGGGCATAGTTTGAGATTTGCAACGAAGAAGTCGAAACCCCGCTCCAAGACCATATGTCTGAACTTGTGTCCGAACATTGAAGTTCGGACACAAGTCGAGAATTTCGCAAAAGAAGCCAGCTCCGCGCTCCAAAACAAGGTGTCTGAACATCAATGTTCGGACACAATTTTGGACGCAGCTAAATTTCCAGCAATAAGTGCTGTGTTTTGAAGAAAGAAAAGGGAAAAAAAAGCTTATAAAAAGCCCTAATCAGACAGAGGAAGGGTAGCTCATCTTTGTGACAGAAAACAACGCTCTTTAGCGACAATCAAAGCTCTCAAATTCTTCATCATCAGCACCATCATCTTCAATTCCATTCATCACACAAATCATCATTGTCGTCAAGGAGAATCATCAGAAGTGAGTCCACGTTCATCTTCAACCTCGCGTCAACACATCTTCGAATCTAGATAGCAAGTGGAATTGGGAGTTTATTTCTATCTCTTGATGAATTATCTTCCCATTGTATTTATTTATCTCATTTATATGTTTGGCTATAGAGGATTGCTCTGGGGGAGGGTTGTTCGTAATGGATATGAACTAGCTAGTATTTCTGCAATTTGAATATGAGATTTTATCTGATTGTTTATAGGTAAATGTATAACATTCATCTTCTCTATTAATATCTTGAGTTTATAGAGTTGTTTTGTGAGTCTTGTTACGATCAGATCAGGTGACTAACAACAACTTAAAATTAATCTAAAAATTTATGAAGAACTAGTCGGATAGCCGAGTTTTCCCTGTAATTGCAAATAATTCTTTGAACTTATTCCGCCTATATTTGTTTTGTCTGCTTCTAGATTAGAGCTGACATGTTCTGATAGGTGAGCTCTTCATTAACTAGGATTTAGAATCGAAGAGAGTATAAGAATTGGCCAATCCGTTTCTCGTAATAAAACTGTAGGTATTGCTAAATTTATCCAATAAAGAACAACCTAAGCCCAGAGTTCCATTCATTTTATCAAACTTATCATTTATTTTCATTAGTTGTTCATTTAAAATTTGGTTTGGCCTTAATTTTATTCAATTCCAAAAACCACCAAAATCACCACAAAACAATCCAAAAACAAATCCAAGAGCCATTCCACCGCCATCACTGGTTGCGTGAAACGCGCATCAAAGCGTACTCAAAAGCTAACAACACCACAAAATCTCACTCTACCCCAGAAAAGGCCACACGACGACTGCACTTCTCCGATGAGGAAGAAACAACTATCTCAGCTGAAATCGAGGCAGTTGTACCACAACTGGAAGAAGAGAAGGTTCAACACGATGAACCAGCACAAAAAGATTCTTCAGTAGAGGAGATACACCAAGAGAAAGCATCTGACTCAGAGGAAGAAGCAAACCTTATCGCCGCCTTTAGGGAACCAGTCATCAACAGGTCCCCGACACCACAACGATAACACAAAGATAAGGATACCGACACAGAATTGCTATCTCCTATCATCCACACGCTCGAGGAGCATGAGCATTTGAAGATGGCGAAGGGCAAAACAAAGATGGACGCTTCTCCTTGTATTTAAGAGGTTGAGGAGCTTGCTCACACTGAAAAATCGGTTGCCAAGTCCCATCCTCCACAGTCTCTGGAGTGTAACATCCCCGAATAAACATCCAACAATACAAACGTCGCTCCTTGCCATATTACAAGTTAATTACACAGCGGATTCTCCACATCATCCGGGTGCTACAGATGCTAACCTGTAACACCCCCGAATAAACATCCAATAATACAAATGTCGCTCCTTGCCATATTACAAGTTAATTACGCAGTGGATTCTCCACATCATCCGGGTGCTACAGATGCCAACCACCCACATGGTTGACAAACCACATTACTAACACCAAGTTACGGTCTGCATGACTGGAAACAGTCCTTAACCAAAATGCATATACAATATAAGATACAATTCCAAATACCGAGTGTCTACAACATAATTACTGAATTAAACATACAATCTGAAGAATACATCTCGGGTTTAGTTATACATAATAACAACCCATACATTAAATATACTACTCAACTCAAAGTTATGCCCAGATGGACTACCCCCATGGTAGCCATCCCGCCTACGCTCCGTTATTATCCAACTCAATACCTGTAAAAATTGGGTTGTAAAGGACTTAACAAACTACGCTGAGTATGAATATGTGTAGCCTGTATGTTGCCGGGCTACACGACTAATTGGTCGAATATTATTAGGTCCAATTACATGCTATAATAAAACAGTAAAGCACACCACAACACACCATGATATCATACACACTTAAAGGTAGCACAACAATATCAACAAACAACCAAGCATACCAGGCTGGCAACATAGAAACATCAAACACGCAACCAAGCAAAACAAGCTGCTAGTATAGCAACAAAAATCATGTAAATAATAAGACCTGTGCATAGGTATGTTATGCCCATGATCCTTACTATAGGATCATTCGAGCGTTGTGTGTTTCATTTCTTTTCTCTTGTTCCCATAATGTGTATTTTCTTCCTCTTTCCTTGCACCGAGTCTGGGGATATAATTAGATCCCATGACCATATCATGTAGGTGCCAATCTTTCCTTGTTTCTTTAAGGATTATCTGTGAATTCTTTTATGGGGATATAATTAGATCCCGTAACCATATCATGTAGGTGCCATTCTTTCCTTGTTTCTTTAAGGATTATTTGTGAATTCTTTTATCACCGCACGTTGGAGGACGTCTCCTCCGTAGCTATTTCCTCCATTCCCAGCGTCGTACGTCGAGAAAGCGGAGTCACCTCTAGACTCCAGGATAATGCTCCACCAATTTCCAATCCCCCATTCCCGACACCTAGGGTCGAGAAAGCGAGGTCACCTCTAGACCTTGGGATGGGCTGAGAAAGCGGGGTCACCCAGGGACCCCCAAAATATGTTCCACCATAGACGGTCGAAGTATCTGATGTAGATACCAACTCCCAAGTATCCATACCCCTCAGCCTGAGATGTTGTCTTCCCGGGTTATTCTCATGTTTCACCAGTTGGTATTTTCTGTTCATTATCATTAGTAGCTTGACACCATAGTGGGTGTCGTTTAGAAGCCTCTATAGTTAGATAGAGTCGTCTTCTCTTGTTGGTATAGTTTATAGTGCTTTTGTTTTGTTTACATAGTTCGTCAAGTTTCATCTCAAAGCTCCATAAACGGGTAAGGGACTAAACTACTGTGCGCACACAAGTTGTTATAACCCGTATAATTCCTACCTTATATTATATCAGTTGCAATGATGTTCTAAGTTGGATTATCTATTTCTTTGCTATCAGTTGGGACTCCGGCGGCATTGTTTTATTTGTAGAGGGCAAGGAAGTCTTTCCATAAAACAATTAAGGTAATTGTTTTATTGGTTAATAAGGAGAAGGGTTCCTTATTTTATTTCCTTACATTTTCTAACTATTCTTACATCACGATCAGTTTCCTCCATCGAGCCGATCGTGCGTTCAGAGCATTGACAGTTTCTCTGCCCTCTCTCCTCCTCTCAACTTCTTCCTCTATGAGTTTGCAAGATCCGCTGTTGCGATCAGATTGTGTTGCTGCTGTGTTTCCCTTCTTCTAATCCAGGTTTGGATTCTCAGATCGAATGGCTTGGTGCTGTGTTATCCCCTCTTCTGTTTTCTGATTTTGAGACTTGTTTGATGAATTCAGAGGTTGCCGGTTTGTCTTTGATCTGCGAGTTGCACGGGCTGTAGACTGTTTGGACTGTGGGATTTCTGGACACCCGAATTCAGGATTGTGTTACGGTTTTCGAGGTTTTGAGTTTGGGGGTTTCCTTCTTCGTTTTCTGATTTTAGATTTGACATTGTGGGAATCAGTTGCTGTGGATCTCTGTCGGATTTTGGACTGCTGTAGACTGTCTCAGATCGTTGGATTGTTCGGCTGATTAAGGTAGGTGGTTACTCGATTCAGTTTGGAAGTTCAGCCATGGGGTGTTGCAAGAGCGTTATCTGATTTTGTGTGTGATTCTTTAGCGTTTTTGTGATTTTGGAATGGCTAAACCCCCATGGTTTCCTGTTTTAATGTCTGATTTGGTGTGTGTGCTTAATTGGCAATTCGTGGTGTTGAATTGCGTTGTTTTTCTGCTCTGTTCGTCTTCTGAAATTTGCAGTTTTCGCACTGTCCGAACTTCTGTCCGAGCTTTGAAGTTCGGACAGTGCGTTTTGCCTTACTGATTTTCAAGTTCGGGGTATGTCCGAACATCTGTCCGAACATAGATGTTCGGACACACCCTCAGGTTTTTCTTGATTTAAGTTCGACCTGTGTCCGAACTTCGACGTCCGGACACAAGGTCGGACCTTCCGCGTGTTTCCGTAACCTGTCCGAACATCCGTCCGAACTTGGATGTTCGGACATTCTGAATTCCTCTATCTGATTTCAACTCGACTTGTGTCCGAACATTGATGTCCGGACACAAGTTCGGACATTTGGCATTCTCTGGTTTCTGAGTCTCGACTTGTGTCCGAACTTCGACGTTAGGACACAAGTTCGGACACCCCTCTGTTTTCAGCATAACTTCTTCGTTGAACTCCGATTTGAGTGCCGTCTGTGGCATTGGATTCCTTATGTTCTGTACTACTGATTTATGAGTGTTTTGGCATATTTAAATGCAACTTTGCTTCTGTTTAAGCAACCTTTCTGTTTTGGGACATTGCACACTGTTTCTGAGCCGTGAATGGCTGGGTCGAGCTATTCCGTGGTATACCATGTAGACGTCGTTCTGAGTGTGGGTCATTCCCTTTCTGTTCTGTGGGGTTGACGAACCCTTTGGCTCTTTCGAGTCATTTCTGCGTTGCCGAGAGACCTGGTATGGTCTATGGGTCTTCGACCCTTCTGAGTGTGTGCATTGTGTTTTGTCCCCTTTCTGTTTAAGTGCTCTGACTGTTTCTGATATGGGAACCCCTTGAGTTCCACTCTGTTTCTGTTCTGAAAGCTCTCTGGAGATTGTGGATATATTTATCTTCTCCTTCTTCTGTTTCAATTGTTTTGAGCGACCTTACTGATGACGGTCGCTGCTTACTGGGCATAGTTGTGTGCTCATTCCCCTACTTCTAACATTTTTGCAGATTGATCAGCGAGATCATCTAGTTCTGGAGCTATAGTTCTTTATTTTTATTCAGTTTGATACTTTGAGATGTTGTAGCCTTCGGGCCTTACACTTTTGACTTCTGTTTCTGACTCAGTTTCGTATTTGGGATTTTGGTATTTGCTTTCGCTGTATTTGAATACATTGGTTTACAATGTTTATGTAAACTTTGTTTTGGGCCTTTATTGCGTTTGAGTGTTTTAGAGCCTTGCGTTATTAGGTAGTAATACGCGGCGTGTAGCACCCTTAACTCTTAGGCCGGTTTTAGGGGTGTTACATTTAGTGGTATCAGAGCCAGGTTTGGCTTTCTTTGGTGTCTGTGGGTGTGTTTGCTTGTGTGAGAGTCAGTTGTGACAGTGGTTGACAGTATGAGTTAGTTCTGACAAGTTTTGGATTTGTATATCTCAGAATGGCTCCTCGTAGGACACCAGTGACCCCTCAGGGAGATGCTGCGGATGTAGTGCAGCAGTTTGTCGCAGTTGATGCAGACGATGGCTGCAGCTGCTGGGGAGCTGGTGGAGGAGCTGGTGGTGCTGGCCCAGCAGGGGCGAATGCAGTGGGAGGCCGAGTCCGAGCACTCCAGGAGTTCATGAAGCTAAAGCCACCTTCTTTCGACGGCTGTGGCGACCCTCAGGAGGCGAGCCATTGGATTACTGAGGTCGAGGACCTGCTGAGAGTGATGGGGTCGGAGGACGACCAGAAGGTAGACTTCGCCACGTTCCTCTTCAAGGGGGAGGCGAAGGAGTGGTGGCGCATGGTGATGGGTAGACATCCCCAGCCTTGGACCTGGGATCAGTTCTGCTTGGAGTTCAACAAGCAGTTCTATCCGGATGTCTACAAGGACCAGAAGATCAATGAGTACAACCGGCTGGGTCAGGGAGAGATATGACCGTAGAGGAGTACGTGAGGAAGTTCGTGACCCTGTCGAAGTATGCTCCGGAGCCAGATGAGCATAGGAAGGCTCGTAAGTTCGAGAGCGGTTTGAGGCCAGACATCAGGTCGGCGGTGACACCTCTTCGTCACCGGACCTTCAGAGATGTGGCGGATGTCGCCTTGCTGGTAGAGGCTGACATCAGGGGCAGACAGGCGGGCAAGACCATAAGGGGAAGAGGCGTGCTGAGGAGCCTCAGAAGAAGGAGGCTGCTCCTCCTCAGAAGAAGCAGACCTATGGAGATCGCCGGGGAGCTTCTTCATCTTCGTCAGCTGGGGCGAAGTGTGGGGCTTGTGGTCGCTCCCATCCTGGTAGGGAGTGCTACAAGAAGACTGGTGCCTGCTTTAAGTGCGGGTCGATGGAGCACCGGATCGCTCAGTGCCCTCAGGCATCCAGTAGAGGCTCAGGAGAGAGAGGCACCGGCTCAGATTCAGGGGCGAGGTCCGATCAGAAGAAGCCTCAGACTCAGGCCCGGGTTTATGCTATGGCTGGAGAGCGTGATCGTGCTGGTGATCGCGTCATCTCAGGTATTCTCCAGATCCATTCTCGAGATGTATTTTGTCTGTTTGACTCTGGAGCTACGCATTCTTTTGTCTGCTATGATTTATTGGGTGATCTTGGACTGACTGCTATGCCTAGTGAGGTAGACCTATGTGTGAGTAGTCCGTTAGGTGGGGTTGCCCCTTGTGTGTTGGATTCTGTGTGTAAGGCTTGTCCCATAGTAGTTCGGGACAAGACCTTTTGTGCTGACCTCATCCCGATGCGGATGACCTGTTTTGATGTGATCCTGGGCATGGATTGGCTAGCAGAGCACCATGCCCATATAGATTGTGCAGCGAGGAAGTAGTGTTCGACTTGCCAGACGGGACTCGCTTTGCTTTCTCTGGGAATGCAGTTCCATGTGCGCCGGTGATTGTGTCAGCGATGCAGGCAGCCAGTTTCTTGAGGAAGGGCTGCCAGGGCTTTTTGTTATCTGCCAGAGGTGCGTGAGGGATCTAGCTTGGAGAGCATCCCGATCGTCAGAGAGTTCCCGGAGGTCTTCCAGGACGACGTGCCCGGACTTCCACCAGTGAGAGGTGGAGTTCACCATCGATTTAGCGCCAGAGACTCAGCCCATCTCTAGGGCCCCTTACCGTATGAGTCCGGCGGAGTTGAAGGAGCTGAAGGTCCAGCTTCAGGAGCTGTTAGATAAGGGCTTCATACGCCCTATGTTTCGCCTTGGGGAGCGCCAGTGCTGTTTGTGAAGAAGAAGGATGGGACCTTCCGTTTGTGCATCGACTACAGGGAGCTGAACAAGGTGACCATCAAGAATCGCTATCCCCTTCCGCGCATAGATGATTTGTTTGACCAGTTGGCGGGCGCCACAGTGTTCTCGAAGATAGATCTTCGTTCGGCTACCATCAGTTGAGGATTAAGGCCGAGATGTGCCTAAGTCCGCTTTTAGGACTCGTTATGGTCATTACGAGTTCCTAGTCATGCCTTTTGGTTGACTAATGCTCCATCAGTATTCATGGATGATGAACCGGGTTTTCAAACCCTATCTGGATCAGTTTGTAGTGGTCTTCATAGATGATATCTTGGTGTACTCCAGGAGCGCAGAGGAGCATGAGGAGCATCTGAGGATTGTTTTGCAGACGCTGAAGGATCGTGAGCTGTATGCTAAGTTGAAGAAGTGTGACTTCTGGCTTGATCGCGTGGTATTCTTGGGACATGTGGTCTCGAAGGACGGTATCTCAGTGGATCCTGAGAAGATTAGAGCTGTGATGGAGTGGGCGAGGCCCACGAATGTTGCTGAGATTCGCAGTTTCCTTGGGTTAGCCGGGTACTACAGGAAGTTTGTTGAGGGGTTTTCTAAGATTGTATCCCCGCTGACCCGTCTGTTGAGGAAGGAGGTCAAGTATGAGTGGAGCGAGGCTTGCGAGCAGAGCTTCCAGGAGATTAAGAAGAGGCTGACGACCGCACCGATTCTGACTTTGCCTTCTGGGACCGAGGGATTCGAGGTCTTCTGTGATGCGTCCCATAAGGGACTGGGATGTGTTCTGATGCAGCAGGGTAAGGTGGTGGCTTATGGCTCGCGACAGCTTAAGCCCTATGAGAAGAACTACCCTACCCACGATCTGGAGTTGGCAGCTGTAGTGTTCGCGCTTAAGATTGGAGGCATTATCTGTATGGAGCGTCGTGTAAGGTTTACACGGACCACCAGAGTCTCAAGTATTTGTTCACTCAGAAGGAGCTGAACTTGAGACAGAGGAGGTGGTTGGAGCTACTTCACGACTACGATTTGGAGATCCTCTACCACCCGGGTAGAGCGAATGTTGTTGCAGATGCCTTGAGCCGGAGAGGTGCTTCGGGTGTAGCTTGTGTTCTGACTGGGTCCAGAGGTCCGCCTTAGAGCTGCAGCGTATGGGTGTTTGGGTAGTCAGACCAGCCAGTGCCAGTGATAGCAGCGCTTCAGGTTCAGTCTTCTTTGGTCGACAGGATCCGGGTTGGTCAGGACGGACTCAGCTTTGTGTCGGATCAGAGAGGGGCTGCTTCTGAGCAGAGTTCAGACTTCAGTGTCTCCAGTGATGGTTCTGCGTTTCAGAGGCCGTGTATGTGTGCCAGACGATGCAGTGCTGCGCAGAGAGATCCTTCAGGAGGCTCATGGAGCGCCATATTCAGTTCACCAAGGAGGGGTGAAGATGTATCGAGATCTCGGAGAGTCATTCTGGTGGTCTGGGATGAAGCGTGACATCTCCGAGTTTGTTTCGAAGTGCCAGACCTGTCAGCAGATTAAGGCTGAGCATCAGAGACCAGCTGGTTTGCTTCAGCCTCTTCCCGTTCCGGAGTGGAAGTGGGAGAGCGTCGGTATGGACTTTGTTATGGGACTGCCTAAGACTCCGAGGGGTTTTGATGCAGTTTGGGTCATTGTGGACCAGCTCACGAAGAGCGCTCACTTCCTACCAGTCAGGAAGACCTTCAGTTTGCACCGTTTGGCTCTGTTGTACGTGGACGAGATCGTGCGTCTACATGGGGTTCCCGCTTCGATTGTGTTTGACAGAGATCCGAGGTTTGTGTCCAGATTCTGGCAGAGTTTGCATCAGGCTATGGGGACGAAGTTGTCTTTCAGTTCAGCTTATCATCCTCAATCAGATGGTCAGACAGAGAGGACTAATCAGGTTTTGGAGGACATGCTTCGCGCATGTGTCCTGGACTTTGGAGGTAGCTGGGAGCAGCATGTGACTCTGATTGAGTTCGCCTACAACAACAGCTTTCAGGCGAGCATTGGTATGGCTCCGATTGAAGCATTGTATGGTAGGAGGTGCAGGTCACCCATCTGTTGGGATGACCTAAAGGAGAGAGTCTTGGTTGGACCCGAGCTGGTGCAGGGAGCAGTGGAGAAGATCAGGACGATTCGGGAGCGTTTGCTTGTTGCTCAGAGCAGACAGAAGTGCTATGCAGACCAGAGGCGCAGGCCGCTTGAGTTTGAGGTTGGAGATCATGTTTATCTGCGAGTGTCGCCGGTCAGAGGCGTGGTCCGGTTTGGGAAGCGTGGGAAGCTTAGCCCGAGGTTCGTTGGACCGTTTGAGATTCTGGAGAGGATTGGCCCTGTGGCCTACCGTCTAGCCTTGCCTCCATCCTTGTCAGCTGTGCATAACGTCTTCCATGTGTCTATGTTAAGGAAGTATCTGCATGATCCGTCTCATGTGATCGACTATAGCCAGCTTCAGTTGAGGGAGGACTGCAGCTTCGAGACGGTGCCTACTCGTATTTTAGCCAGGGATGTCCGTCGGCTTCGTAACAAGACCCTGCCTATGGTGAAGGTCCAGTGGTCGGATCAGTTAGAGAGTGAAGCTACGTGGGAGCTCGAAGATGAGCTGCGTGCCAAGTATCCCTCCCTGTTCGAGCAGTAAGGTGAGTTAATCTCGAGGACGAGATTCTTTTAAGGGGGAGGTGATGTTATAACCCGTATAATTCCTACCTTATATTATATCAGTTGCAATGATGTTCTAAGTTGGATTATCTATTTCTTTGCTACAGTTGGGACTCCGGCGGTATTGTTTTATTTGTAGAGGGCAAGGAAGTCTTTCCATAAAACAATTAAGGTAATTGTTTTATTGGTTAATAAGGAGAAGGGTTCCTTATTTTATTTCCTTACATTTTCTAACTATTCTTACATCACGATCAGTTTCCTCCATCGAGCCGATCGTGCGTTCAGAGCATTGACAGTTTCTCTGCCCTCTCTCCTCCTCTCAACTTCTTCCTCTGTGAGTTTGCAAGATCCGCTGTTGCGATCAGATTGTGTTGCTGCTGCGTTTCCCTTCTTCTAATCCAGGTTTGGATTCTCAGATCGAATGGCTTGGTGCGGTGTTATCCCCTCTTCTGTTTTCTGATTTTGAGACTTGTTTGATGAATTCAGAGGTTGTCGGTTTGTCTTTGATCTGCGAGTTGCACGGGCTGTAGACTGTTTGGACTGTGGGATTTCTGGACTCCCGAATTCAGGTTTGTGTTACGGTTTTCGAGGTTTTGAGTTTGGGGGTTTCCTTCTTCGTTTTCTAATTTTAGATTTGACATTGTGGGAATCAGTTGCTGTGGATCTCTGTCGGATTTTTGGACTGCTGTAGACTGTCTCAGATCATTGGATTGTTCGGCTCAGATTAAACGAGGTAGGTGGTTACTCGATTCAGTTTGGAAGTTCAGCCATGGGGTGTTGCAAGAGCGTTATCTGATTTTGTGTGTGATTCTGTTAGCGTTTCGTTGTGATTTTGGAATGGCTAAACCCCCATGGTTTCCTGTTTTAATGTCTGATTTGGTGTGTGTGCTTAATTGGCAATTCATGGTGTTGAATTGCGTTGTTTTTCTGCTCTGTTCGTCCTCTGAAATTTGCAGTTTTCGCACTGTCCGAACTTCTGTCCGAGCTTTGAAGTTCGGACAGTGCGTTCTTGCCTTACTGATTTTCAAGTTCGGGGTATGTCCGAACATCTGTCCGAACATAGATGTTCGGACACACCCTCAGGTTTTCTTCTGATTTAAGTTCGACCTGTGTCCGAACTTCGACGTCCGGACACAAGGTCGGATATCCCGCGTATTTATTTCCGTAACCCGTTCGAACATCCGTCCGAACTTGGATGTTCGGACATTCTGAATTCCTCTATCTGATTTCAACTCGACTTGTGTCCGAACATTGATGTCCGGACACAAGTTCGGACATTTGACATTATCTGGTTTCTGAGTCTCGACTTGTGTCCGAACTTTGACGTTAGGACACAAGTTCGGACACCCCTCTGTTTTCAGCATAACTTCTTCGTTTGAACACCGATTTGAGTGCCGTCTGTGGCGTTGGATTCCTTATGTTCTGTACTACTGATTTATGAGTGTTTTGGCATATTTAAATGCAACTTTGCTTCTGTTTAAGCAACCTTTCTGTTTTGGGACATTGCACACTATTTCTGAGCCGTGAATGGCTGGGTCGAGCTATTCCGTGGTATACCATGTAGACGTCGTTCTGAGTGTGGGTCATTCCCTTTCTGTTCTGTGGGGTTGACGAACCCTTTGGCTCTTTCGAGTCATTTCTGCGTTGCCGAGAGACCTGGTATGGTCTATGGGTCTTCGACCCTTCTGAGTGTGTGCATTGTGTTTTGTCCCCCTTGCTGTTTAAGTGCTCTGACTGTTTCTGATATGGGAACCCCTTGAGTTCCACTCTGTTTCTGTTCTGAAAGCTCCTGAGTCTGGAGATTGTGGTTATTATATTTATCTTCTCCTTCTTCCGATTTCAATTGTTTTGAGTGACCTTACTGATGACGGTCGCTGCTTACTGGGCATGGTTGTGTGCTCATTCCCCTACTTCTAACATTTTTGCAGATTGATCAGCGAGGATCATCCTAAGTTCTGGAGCTATAGCGTTTAGCTTTTATTCAGTTTGATGTTTGAGATATTGTAGCCTTCGGGCCTTTCACTTTTGACTTCTGTTTCTGACTCAGTTACGTATTTGGGATTTTGGTATTTGCTTTCGCTGTATTTGAATACATTGGTTTACGATGTTTATGTAAACTTTGTTTTGGGCCTTTATTGCGTTTGAGTGTTTTAGAGCCTTGCGTTATTAGGTAGTAATACGCGGCGTGTAGCACCCTTAACTCTTAGGCCGGTTTTAGGGGTGTTACACAAGTAATATGCAACAATGATATAACAAGCATATAAGCAAGCCACAACAAGCAATCCAATTTCATGCTTTAGTCTTATGGTAATTGTCAAACAAAGCACACAGCACACAAGCCGTGTAACACGGCAACATACGGACCACACATATCCATACCTGGATCAGAAGCAAGTGTTGTCTCACACACGGGGTCCCAGTTGGCATTCGTTACAGCCCTTGGGTTCTTTTGTTTTTTTTCTTCTTTTCTGTTTTGAAGCTGATTCTCCCGAGTTGGTTTTGGCACCAAGCTAAACCCTCAAATCTTGAACTCTTGGCCTCATCTGGGGATGGTTTCTCACGAATCAGATTATGACGACCAGAGAGAAGATGGGCTGGAGTAACTAAAACCGTTTGGAAAGGCTTTACCTTCAGATCATGTCCCAGTAAAAGGGTTGGGCAGTTTCTTTTATCCAAAAACTTTTCAAACGAAGCCTATCAGGCTGCATGGGGAGTTTACACATGAAAAGAACAAAAGAAAGTTGAGTGAATGATCTGTAATAGTCTCGGCATTCAGGAATACAGGGGGAAGAAGTTAGCAACAAACATTTTGGGGATATCACCTATAATGACGTTCTAGCAGAAATGTAGCTGACTGCAATGTAACTTCGGTGCACTCTTGAAGGGGTATCCAGAGGAGATTCGTGCATGTAATTTGTAGCAGAGATCAGCAAACTTGGTCCCAAATTTTTTCGGACAACAACATCACAAAACAACCGGAGTTAGGAGTACTAGCTTGTCTGGTTTTCGAATAGGAGGTGTATCTATTTCAGGCTCTCTTATTAGTTCCTTAAACTTGAGTGCTCAATCCAAGGATAGAGACGTGAGCTTCTAAACATATAGAAGCGTACACATGCAGGGGGAATTGAATAAGGTGGTTGGTTCCTGATTCCCACGAGGCAGGCTTGGAAATTTGAAAACAAACAACTCTGGTGCATTCTCTTTTGTCAGCTAAGCCACTTTCACTGAAAACAACGTGGTGCTTGTGGTCTCCAAGATGAGTGCTTCATTGACTAGGTATGTGGCAACCAAAACCGGTACTGAAACATGGTGTGACAGACTGGAGTTTTTCTCTGGACTTGGCACCCAGCGTGAGACTGTGGAGAATGTGAAAAGTTGAGTGGGTTATTACTGCGAGGACAACACTTGCGAGAAGGGAGCAGAGCACCGGTTGGAAAATGGGAAGGTAACTGCATGGGCGGAGATAGCAAGGCTAATGAGGTTGTTGACTTTCAAAATTGGTATGGCATGGTTATTGTTCCAAGTTAATGAAACTTGCAGATTCTTTTTTTTTTGTTCTTTCGATGATGTTACTGAAACAATGGGAAAGTAAGAAATGAGTAAGTGAATAAGGGAATGGTGGTATTATTTCTAAAAGAAGGTCTGGTGCTCACCGGTTTATCTTGGTGAGATTGCTAGTCATGCATGTTTCTAATTACAACAGATTTTAAGTGCCCCATTACATGACTATGAACATGTGAGTATACAGGGGTTTGTTTGCTCAAATTGACAAGGATGGGTGGGCATCGATCAGCTCCAAGAATTTGGACAGAAGTGACCGTATTAATTGTTGTTTCAGCAGGAAATTTTCGGACAAGTCAACAAGAGTGGAAACTGATTTTGGTTGTTGTTTTAGTTTATGGTCTGAGAAGTATGTGGGTAGATAATGTACTGTCCAACACATAAGGTACTTGGGTGTCTTACGGTCCCCTCTTAGCTGGTATTTAAAACGTTAGTGCAAACGCTTGATTTCACTTGGTATCTATACCACCATATTAACTAGTTTAAATTCTAATAACATAAGGCATGTGTTACATGTCCTTTTTATGACTCTTTCATGCGTTAGTTGTTGAGGTATTGTGCTCTTGTTGTTTAGTCATTTAGCATAAGATTACTTTAGACCTTACATGGTATATGTACTTATATAATTAAGTCATGGATTATAGCTTGTAAAGACATTGTTATTTATTCTCAAATCACGTATTATAATTTATAACAATATTGTTACTTTGTTCTAGGTGTGATCTTTATATATTAGCTAGTGCACCAATTGACTAGACTTCATAATATACCTTAGGTGGTGACATGTTGTCACGTTTTCTTGGCCATATATATGCCCGCACTTAGTTTGATAATTTCTACAACGTTACATGTCCCAGGTTATGTGACACATTATTCTCGGATAATCGTCACGCGTTGATGATTTTCTGTATTTATTAGTTTGGGGGTGTTTCATGAAGCGACTAAAGAGGCTCAAGGAGCTAGAGCCTCCCTTGATCAAAGCCGAGAATGTCAACGACCGATCCTGTCCCGTCTTACCAAAGACGATGGATATGGAGTGGATGAAGAAGATGGGTCTAGAAGAGATCATCGAGTTGTTGGAGTTCCAAGGATGGGTAGACTTCTTCCAAGAGCCTATCCCTGTCTACACCGCTGCTCAAGGAGCATATGAGACATCTTTGACCACTCCAGAGTGATGAAGATGACGACCACCTCCTCTCAACGGTCCAAACGGCTCAAATTACTATCTCCAAGTCTTGGATCTGCAAGACTTTCAACCTAGAGCCAGAAGGTCTGGTCATCCCCAAGGAAACAACTTGGAATGACCTAGGACACCAAGGAGGGAAGATGGTCAACCAGCTCAACAAAGGAGCAACGATGAAAAACTTGAATGTCGTGGACATGTCCATCACAGACAGAGTACTCTTTAGCTTAGTCACCCACAACATCACCCCAAGGAACCAGCGCACTCACATAGTCAGTGCCCGGGATGTGAGGCTGATGTTCGCACTCAAGACCAAGGAGAAAATCGATCTGCCAGCCATGATTCTCCTCACCCTAGATGAGAGTCATCAAGTGAACCAAGGTCTGGTGCACGGGGGAGTGGTCACCGCGGCATCTCTAGAGAGTGGAGTGGACACCGATAGATTTCATGAGTGCGTGTGCACCGCTCGGGACTGCATCTGCTCCAAGATGCTATCCAAGATGGGGATAAAGACTAAGGGAGATAAACTCGTTGCCATCCAGAAGCCAACAAAGAGTGTGGAAGCACGATCAGAACCTCAACCAACAGCAAGAGCATCAGGACTAAAGAGAAAGAGAAGTCTTTCACCGGTCCACGACAGGTCAGGGACCAGTCTGGATACTTCAACTCGGGACGTTCTTCAGCGAGTAAGAGTCACACGTACGGTTATGCAGGCTATCTCCACTGAACCAAGTGTTCATCACATGGTCAAGGAGTAATAGATTTTATAGACTCCCACATAGCCTGAGCATTCTTTGTCTCATAGAGACTCGAGTGAAACCGTGAGAGTTAGAGTTAGGATTAGATTTTTCTTTTCCATCAAATGCTTTATTGTGCCTTTGACTATCTGTTTCAAAGTACCTTTTGATATCAATGAAAATGCAACTGTTTTTTGTATACTTGAATGCTTATGATAGGTACAAAATAATTTATTGTATTGGCTGCTTCTTCCTTGATTAAAAATTGCAAAATGATCTGAGATATTTAGTCCCATCCATTACACTAATCCAATCTCGGACCTTGACACCTAAAAAGCCTACAAACATAGCCCACAAGACGTAACATCTCATTTAATGCCACACACCGATCAGTCGTTGAGCATATCCAAAATGTCTATAAAAACTTGCTCACTCCATCCGTCACACACACCCAGTCCTTCACATATCACACAATGGCACAAACTCCACAAAGTTCATCTAGGTCAAATGAGCAAACCATTCACTCCACCATTTGCAAGTTCATGGCCACAAAACATCCAAAGAAATACGTCGCCCAAAGCTATGTTCAACTAGACTCTGATTCACTTACAGTTTGGTCTATTTCCTTAAGTGTCACTCTATCACATACACGTTCTTCACACTGCATGAAGTTCACCATAGATTCTGACGAGTCAGACCTTTCTACCACAACTGAATCACCTTTGATCAATCCTACCACAGCCAAACCCTCTTGGATCAAAGCCGCTTTTTCGGATGATGAACCTTTTTGCCCAGAAGATTATGAATGGGATACCCAACTATGTCACTCCATCTAGATTATCTTGATCATGTTTTGTAGTTTATACTCTATGGAATGTCATGGCCTTTACAACATCTTACATCTTGTAGTTGCTCCCTATTTTGTTGTATGTCAAAGGGGGAAAGAAAAGTATATGTGAAACGAAACAGTATATCAATCCTAGTATCCTTCGATCTGATCCTAGTGAAACAACAGTATATCAATCCTAGCATGGTCCAATCCGATCTCCTGTTCTGCATTACCTGGTCTCAATTCCAGAGTCTCACAAGAGTAGAGAGAGAAAGGAGCTTCTATTGGAATTGAATGTAAGTTTGACTGCCAAATGTTGCGTATCTTATTTCATGGGGGTACACCCCTATTTATAGTATTTTGGGCCTGGTTTTTATGGTGCCAGCCTGTATTTTACATGTATAAGTACGGTTCTACCCTCTCCCAGTATCTTTGACTGACCACAGACGGTCAGTCGTATAATACTTTGCTTTGCCTAAGCCCTATCCCCATCCGGCTGGAGACGACCGGATGCCCTATGCGTTTCCACTTCCATCCGGCTAAAGCGGCCGGATGCTCTATGTATCCCGTTTTGGCTTGACACCATTTCTTCCCTTCTCATCAGTCCCACAAGTTCTATCTTTCTGAATTTTGGTGAAGAAAATAGAACTTCTGTGTCTTGTGTTTTGACGAAAAATTTTGCGACTGCGGCTAATTCTGAGGCTTTTTGGTCCGTCTGTGCTTCGTCTTTTCCTTATCCCAATCCCACAAGTTCTTTTTCTTTATACTTGGAGAAAAGGAACTTCTTATCGATCACGTGCATAGGTCGTGGTTCGAACCTGCCTCTTACCCCCTTTTTGAATTTGCTCCGCCTGTTCTCGGTGTAGAATATGCAGGGTCTTTCTTTCGACTAAAACATCGGAAGCGTCTTTAGGAAGCGTGTGGCTCTTTCTCTTCCCCTGTAAAGAAAGGATACTTTCTGTTCGCACATGTATATATATTATTTATTTGAGCGGGAAAAAACTTTCCTTAAAGCCCGATTTTTGAGCTTCCTCTTCTTTCTTCTACTACCCTCTGCTTCGACTATTCTTCTTCTCTCGCCCCCCTGTCGTCGTGTGCTACCTCGTCTTTCATTGCCGCCGCCCTCTGATCCTTCGTCAAGCTTGACAATGTCTTCCTCCTCCGCAAAACAGAGTAAACTCGCTGCCAAATTTCCGCCCGCCATCGAGGCAATTCAGGGCTCTCGCTCCTCTAACGGCTTTCACCCCTCGTATCTGAAGTCCACAAGACCCTTCCTATCTGGGCGTCAACCTTCTCCTTCCTCTCTCAATTACTCCTCCCTTTGCGATTGTCTCAGGGATGTCGAAGCCCCGCTTGGCACGCAGATTTTCCTGCCATCCTCCGACTCTCACCCTAACGACGACTTTGGCCGTGGGTACATAGTTTTTGCTGATTTTTCTGCTCCGGTCTGACCATTCCCCCACCCTTTTGTGCTGGGCTTCCTCCTTCGCCGCTGCTGCACTCTCGCTCACCTTCACCCAAAGGCCATTTCGCACCTCCACGCCTTTGTTTCTCTTTGCGAGGGAAGCAAAATCCGGCTGGACGGTACTGATTTCGTCCGATTCTTCACAGCTGGGGTTGACCCGGATAGCTTAACCCTCATTGCGAAGGCCGGATACTCCCTCTTCGACTACAAGAAGGCTCATGAGTGGGGATCACGGTGGTTCGTTATTGTTCCTCCATCCGGCCGAGTATTGGGCGTCCCATACTGTGCTGAGGTTATCAAAGGTCAGCTAATCAGCCCCCAAACCCCTCCGGCTGAGCTGCCCATTTTGATGGTTCTGAGGGTACTAAGCAAGGAACCGCCGACTGTCGAGGCGTTTTTTACAAAGGCACGTTTGTCTTCTCTGAAGACATATCACAGTAAGCGTTTTTAACTCTTAGTACAAATTCTGTCATTCCTATCGGTCTTCTTATTGTTTGACATGTTGTATGTAGATTTCTTCCAGAAGGGGGACAAGATCGGCCCCTTTCATAGCTGGAACTTCGTCACCTTCAAGAGTGGGGACGGAAAAATCAATTACTACGATACGCTGGATGCGGCTACCGATGCGGCCGAGCAGCTTTTGGAGAGTGCTCCTCCGGCAAAGCGCTCCAGGCAAGAAGCCAGGGATGACCAAGCCGGTCTCTAAAAGAAAAAGAAGAGGCTAGAGTCTCCCGAACGTACTGACGCCGGGCTGTCAGGTACATGGCATGTGAGCCCCAAGTCTAGGCGCCGTGTCTTCCTTCCCCTCACCCCTGGTTCGGGTTTAGACCTTGGTTCTCGCCTGGGGCGGGAGTCCGGTCATCCGACTCCTATTTGCGAGCAATTTCCTGATTTGACAAGTTACTTTTCCTCAGATCCCGCTCCGGAAAATACCCTGGAGGCCACAGGCTTCCGCGCTGGTCCTTCGACTGAAGAAGGTTTTGGTTGCTCTGTCGCTTTTTCTTGTTCTTTACTTCTCCTCCCTTTTTAGTATCCTTCCATTTCCAGTTTCAACCTTCTGGTCCTTACTGTGTTTCTTATTGCGGCAGTCCCTGCTCCTGCCAAGAAAAGACTAAAAAAGAAAACTACATCAAAGCCGAAGGCCACAGAGCCAGGGGTATCAGGGCAAACCTCTGGTGATCCCGAAGCTTCGGGATCATTCTCCATTGATGTTGCTGCGGCCACGGATGCGGCAAGCGATAGAGCAATGGAGTATCGTCAGGTGCCAGAGGATCCTGAGCTCCGGAGTAAGCAGAGAGAGGACTACATAGCTTCTTCCTCTTCTTCCCCTCCTCCTCCTGCTCAGGAGTCCTATACTGGACCCTCCCAAAAGGAAGGGTGGTTCTACCATTGCGGGCACCCTCTTCCTTTAATAACCTGCGACGCTGCCAAGTACTCCTCCGTCTGGAAGGAGGCAATAAAGAGATCTGGTCATCCAGACTGGATCTTTGCTCCTCCGGCCACCTTTACTGCTACCAAAAAAAGGCTGCGGATCGGAGATGGGGGGGGGGCAGACGCTATCATGCAGCATTCCCTCCCAGCAAACGAAGTGTTTGACATGATGTGGGGGGGAATCTTCCAGGTTGGCATGCGTATTTCTTTTGTGTTTCTCTTCTGTTTTGGCTTGGCTTTTTCCTTGATTTTATGAATTGTGTTGTTTTTAGGTGATGTCCATGGCCCAAAGTGCTGAGGTTCACTTTGGCAACCTCTAATCCAGGCTTCGCTATGAGGAAAGCCGAACCAATAATGTTGAAGAGGAACTGAAGCTGTCCCGCTCTTCTCATGATGCTTACATTGACCAAGTTGAGTATGAGATCGACCGTAAGGCAAAGGAGAGAACTGAGGCAATAAACAAAGACCTGCAGTTGTCCCGGCGTGAATGCGAGCGTCAGCGTGATGAGTATGAGCTGCAGCTGAAGAAACTCCGGGAAGAGAACTTTTCTCTAAGAGGCCGGATCAAGGAAGCTGACAATACTTTGATAGAGGTATAATACCATCTCTTTTTCCCTTGTTAAAGATAAGCTGGTTCGGTCCTTCTTTGACCTAGATATCATGCTGGATCAGGTGCGCTCCATGCACCGGAATGAAGTGAACAATCTTCAGGCTGAGAAGACCTTTTTCTATCAGGAGAGGAACTCTTTTAAGCAGGAGGCTGAAACGCTCAAGCTGGAGAAGCAAACTCTTCAACGGGGAGAAGGGAAAATGAGAAAGAAGAAAGCCCTTGCCCCTTGTGAAGGAAAAAGAAAAAGCTTATGCAGGAGCTTGATCGCTTGTCGGAAGAAAAGGCCGCGCTGGAAGAGCAGTCGAGGTCCTCCTTTGATCAAGAGAAGCAGTGTCTGCTCCGAGATTGCTCTCTTTTGGAATAGGAGAAGAAAACTCTTGCTGCGGACAAAGCTGCCCTGATAGAAGAGAGGACCAGACTGGAGGAGAAAGTAAAAGAGCTGGAGGAAGCCAAGTCTCGCTCTAAAGCCGAGAATACTGAGCCATCGGGCCATGGTAAACTTTCAGGCCTTCAACTTTTGTTTCTCCTTTTGCCCTTTCTTTTTCTTATTCTTTTTTTTGTTCCGGCTAGGCTTGAGTTCTGCCAACTTACTGAAGCACGTCACTCAGTTGAGTGGTCGGATAGCCCGTGCTAAGGTGGAGCTGTCATCTGCTAACTCTGAACGTGACAAGTATCGAGCCCAAGTCCTGACCCTTGAATCTCAAGTGGCCAGGCTCAAGTCATTCTCCCGGCAATCCCAGTAGGAGATACAGAAGCAAGGCACTATCAACGCCCATCTAAAGGAGTCCTTTGCTTCTCAGTGTCGTCGGATAGTTGATATTTGCCAGCAGATTGTCTCGGATCACTCTCTCGAGAAAGGAGAGTTACTAGACGATGACCTGTAAAACAAGCTGGAATTCAAGGCTGTTGCCCAGAAATCCAACTTCTTCTTGGAGCTCGAGAGGTTCTGCCGCAGTCCTGGAGAGACATGTTTTGGCGCCGGCGAAGCCTCATTCCTTCCAGCTGGAAGCAACATTCTGCCGTCTGCCGGAGGGATGCAGCGTCTTTCCAGGAGGTCCAAGTCTTATGAGAGTGTGGCTGTAGCGGCGATAGATTATTAACTGCCAAAAAAGAAGCCGTAGAAAGAAGCTGCAAAGAAAGTAGAATAGAAGTTTTTTTATCTTTAGAGGAGTTTTTGTTTCGGCCTGTATTTTTTGTGTTTGCCGAATGATCATATTTTGTAACTATTGTTACTCCACACCTTGGGAGAAATATAAGCTATATTTTTCACCATCTTTAGTTTTTTATTGTCATGATATTTCTCTCTATTTTTAATGGTGCACATATGGTTATCTTATGTGAGTTATGCCAGTGTAGTATTCATTTTTTATAACACAAGGGGCTTGCGGTTTGGACTTTTGTTCCGGCCGGACCTTTTTCCTTTTAAAGTATGGTCATCTATGGCTTTTAGCCGGATTTTTTAGGATATGGAGTGTAGGAACCTGCGGCCTGTTGGCCGACGCCTATTTTCAAGGCAAGATAGCCTGCGGCTCATTGGCCGGATGTTTCTTTCAAGGCGTGATAACCTGCGGCTCGTTGGCCGGATGTTTCTTTCAAGGCATGATAGCCTGCAGCTCATTGGCCGGTGCTTTCTTTTTCTTTCAAGGCATGATGGCCTGCGGTTCGTTGGCCGGATGTTTCTTTCAAGGCATGATAGCCTACGGCTCGTTGGCCGGGTGTTTCTTTCAAGGCATGATAGCCTGCGGCTTGTTGGCCGGTGCTTTCTTTTTCTTTCAAGGCATGATAGCCTGCGGCTCGTTGGCCGGTGCTTTCTTTTTCTTTCAAGGCATGATAGCCAGCGGCTCGTTGGCCGGTGCTTACTTTCAAGGCATGATAGCCTGCGGCTCGTTGGCCAGTTCTTACTTTCAAGGCATGATAGCCTGCGGTTCGTTGGCCGGTTCTTACTTTCAGGGGAAGAGAAAGAGCCATACGCTTCCTAAAGACGCTTCCGATGTTTTAGTCGAAAGAAAGACCCTGCGTATTCTACACCGAGAACAGGCGGAGCAAATTCAAAAAGGGGGTACGAGGCAGGTTCGAACCACGACCTATGCACGTGACCGATAAGAAGTTCCTTTTCTCCAAGTATGAAGAAAAATAACTTGTGGGACTGGGATAAGGAAAAGACGAAGCACAGACGGACCAAAAAGCCTCGGAATTAGCCGCAGTCGCAAAATTTTTCGTCAAAACACAAGACACAGAAGTTCTATTTTCTTCACCAAAATTCCGAAAGATAGAACTTGTGGGACTGATGAGAAGGGAAGAAATGGTGTCAAGCCAAAACGGGATACATAGAGCATCCAGCCGCTTTAGCCGGATGGAAGTGGAAACACATAGGCATCCGGCCGTCTCCAGCCAGATGGGGATAGGGCTTAGGCAAAGCAAAGTATTATACGACTGACCGTCTGTGGTCAGTCAAAGATACTAGGAGAGGGTAGAACCGTACTTATACATGTAAAATACAGGCTGACACCATAAAAACCAGGCCCAAAATACTAAAAATAGGGGTGTACCCCCATGAAATAAGATACGCAACATTTGGCAGTCAAACTTACATTCAATTCCAATCGAAGCTCTCTTTCTCTCTCTACTCTTGTGAGACTCTGGAATTGAGACCAGGTAATGCAGAACAGGAGATCGGATTGGACCATGCTAGGATTGATATACTGTTGTTTCACTAGGATCAGATCGAAGGATACTAGGATTGATATACTGTTTCGTTTCATTTAGAAGGGAAGAAATGGTGTCAAGCCAAAACGGGATACATAGAGCATCCGGCCGCTTTAGCCGGATGGAAGTGGAAACGCATAGGGCATCCGGCCGTCTCCAGCCGGATGGGGATAGGGCTTAGGCAAAGCAAAGTATTATACGACTGACCGTCTGTGGTCAGTCAAAGATACTAGAAGAGGGTAGAACCGTACTTATACATGTAAAATACAGGCTGGCACCATAAAAACCAGGCCCAAAATACTATAAATAGGGGTGTACCCCCATGAAATAAGATACGCAACATTTGGCAGTCAAACTTACATTCAATTCCAATAGAAGCTCTCTTTCTCTCTCTACTCTTGTGAGACTATGGAATTGAGACCAGGTAATGCAGAACAGGAGATCGGATTGGACCATGCTAGGATTGATATACTGTTGTTTCACTAGGATCAGATCGAAGGATACTAGGATTGATATACTGTTTCGTTTACCCAACTATGTCACTCCATCTAGATTATCTTGATCATGTTTTGTAGTTTATACTCTATGGAATGTCATGGCCTTTACAACATCTTACGTCTTGTAGTTGCTCCCTATTTTGTTGTATGTCAAAGGGGGAAAGAAAAGTATATGTACTTGTGAGAGTACTTGTGAGACTATGTCTATCATCCTTGTATTATGTATCATCTGAATGAAAACTGAAATACCCCAAATTAATAAAACATGGATTAAATATTTAATCACATTAATTAAGGCCTAAACATGCCTTAAAAGTCAACTGAGATCAACAGCGGTCAACACAAAACAAGATGTTGCACCCTTTGACTGTTAAGGGTAAATAAATACCCAAATGGACTTCTTAGGACCTAAAAATTTGTCCTAAGTTTATTAACATAATATTAAACATATTATAACCATTGTACAACACTCCAACACAAAGAACAAGCACTTTCATGCCTCAAGGTCAAAAAGGGCAAAAATGTGCTCTAAGAATACCTTATAGGTCTAATGACCTCTAAATGATATAAAATTGGATACCATGATCAAATATCATGTAAGGAACACAACAAAACCGTTGTCAAAGAAAACCAAGCCCAGAAACACCTTGCGACACAAAATGTGCACTAAAACTCCTTAAAGCACGTTTTTGTGTAATCGCCTTCTAAATTGGTTTTAAATGGGCTAAAAGGTTATAAATACCTTTAATATAATAAAATATCATATTATATGATATTAGCAATTTAATTCCAGAAATTTACAAATTTTTACAAATTTAATATTAAAATATTAATAAAACCCTAAAAGGGGCCCCGCTTGTGTCAACATTGACTAAGAATGGTCAAGAGGTCAAAGTTTGACCCCTTGGACCACATGAGGTCGACATACACAGGCTGGGGGAGTCAAATTTCGTCACTTCCAATACAATAAACAAGACTTAAATAAGTCTCCTTAAATTAAGGCTACTTTTGCCTTTTATTAGTTTATACACTCACTTTAGGCTCAATTATTTGATCAATCAAGCCTCAATTCGTGGGAGCCTTCCTTTCTCTTCAATCAGCCGACCCCATGTCCCCTCCTTATCTCTTTGATGAGTCACCTCCAATAATGACACAATAAACTAATCAATAATGCATTTTCAATCAAATATTAGCCATTCTAGTCACTCTCTCTCTCCTAGCTGCATTAATTTCGGTTAAGCAGCTCCTCCAATCTCTCCCAAGCTCTCTCAACCGAACTTCTTCAGTTGGGAAGGTAAACCTAACTTCTAAGCTTCGAATTAATGGTTTAAGGCTTGTTTTTGGCTCTTTTTCTTCATCTCTTCACCACCTATGCTTAGATCTCGTGACTAATCAGTTCCTATGGCTTATTCTCAGTGTTCTAAGGTTAGAACATCAATCAAATTCGAATGAAACAAGTTTAGAGACCAAGGTTGCTCAAAATCTCATTTTAAGGTAAAATGTGCTTTAAGCTCATAACTTTTTATTCCCTTCAATTTCGGCTGTGAAACTTTGGTCATAGCCTCATCTTCTTCTCCTTTTCATTTGGAATCTGTTGGTTAGCCATTTGGAGCAAGTATGGCCGAGATCCAAAGGAAATACCCTCTTTTAAGGCATTTTTCCAAGGTAAAACCTAATAACAAGGTAGCTTGTTGAGATCTAGCTATTTCCTATGTCAATATGGTGGATCTAACACCTTGTGGTGTGTTTGATTCAGGTTGAAACCATCTTGAACTCTCCTTGCATTCTTAAGGTGATTTTTGCCTTAAATCTTACATTAAATTACTTCTTATGGTTAGATCTTTCTTGGAGACTAACTAGGCCTTGGTTTCTGTTGAAAACATGTAAAACAAGCTGTGGAGAATTTCTCCTTAAGGTGGCGAACTCAAACAAGGCTTTACCTAAGCTAAATCAAGGTATAAATCACTTAAAACCTTAACTTGATACATTAACACAAGTTTAAGTGTGTGTATATTAATTGCCGTGAGTGAAGGAGAAAAACAAGGTCTTGTTTGACCTTAAAATGTTTAAGGAATGGTTTAATAAAGTTTATAACTAATTAAACAAGCATAATTGTCAAATTTAAGACATTATGTGGAAGTTTGGTAATTAAATGGAAAGTGTGTGGTGAGGCCGAAATTTATAAGTGTTTTTGGGACATTTATTTGTAATTTATTTTTCAAGCCAATGTTTGTAATAAGGCCATGTATTTTAGGCCATTTTATTTATGCATTTACAAGCTTTTAATTAAGTTTAAGTAGTATAAATGCATTACCGAAAATAAATGGGGTATTAGGTGTGATTAAATTAAATCTGGGGGCTTTAGAATAATAAGGCCGAAAATTAGAGGTAAAAAGGAGTTAAAATAAAGTTTATAAGATTTTATAAAGTTTTGGGGTTAAATGGTGATTTCTAGAAAGTTTGGGTGAAAACCGTAATTATAAGGAATTGGTGGTCAAGGAAATATTAAGGTGGTCAACCCTGACCATATGCTAGGTTTTGACCAAATTAGATAAGTTAGATAACTTATTTAAGGTCTTATAATAAGATAAGTATTTTATGGTAATATTTTTATGACATATGTGGTAAATATGTTATTACCAAAAATAAAGGGTGTACAATGGTATTTTAAACACCCATGGGCTATTAGGAATTTTTAGGAATTTATTTGGTGGTTTTTGGAATTAAAATAAACTATATATGTATAATATATAGTTATTATGTCATTATGACACTTTGGAGAAAAATAGATGGTGGAATGATAAATATTGAAAGTATGGGTTAATAAGGATATATAACCCTTTGGTGGAATTGGTGATTTTTAGAATTATATAAGAGAATTTAATAAGTTGTGTATAATATAGCTTTAAAGATATGGTAAACTATATGTTATAAATAGGGCCAAATGGCAATTATAGAATAGCACTAGGGCTGTTCGGAATTTACAAAAAATACCGTGGGTTATACTCTTTTATAAGTTAGAAATGTTATATTCAATGGAATATATAACATGGTATAAAGAAAGGGGTGATTTTGTAAATTAAGGAAACTGTGGTTTATGGAAAAGAATAAGATTTTCTTATGGTGCCTAAGAGGTAATAATAAATAGTTTTGCATAAAAACTATAGGCTATGAGTTAAAGGAAATAAAAATATCATATCAAATGATATTAGAATGTGGTATAACATTACATAATGTTGTGGTCAAAATGGGATTTAAATTAAGTTAAGGGCTATACCGAGTTAATAAGATTGAAAGATGAATTTTAGACTAAGGTCTATAATGTTATAAATGTTACAGCAATAAATGGTTTAGGTGGAATTAATATGAGTAAGGATATTCACATCAGAGAATGTGACAAACTATAAATGAATGGGATTTATAAACTAAGGTATTTATGGAATAAACCTTAGGAGTTGTAAATGTACAACATAAAATGTTACATAAATTAGGATAGCGATCTTAATATAAGATGTACAATACAATACAACTAATGGGAATAATCATCTAATAAAGATGATAAAATGTAACATAAAATAAGAGTATATGAAACTCATGAGAATTACCTACGTGGTAAAATATATGCATACACAAGGATAATGTTATAAGGTGGACATATTTTGGTTGGGAACCTTATGATTTAATGGTGGTGGTTATTTAAAAAAAATATAGTTACAAACTATTGTTAGAGTTTTTGGGATGCAAATACTATTTGCTAAAGATAATGAATTATATAATACATGGTATGATAAGGAATGGTGGGAAAATAATACAATATGGAAAAAAATAATAATAAAAATATGCATGCATACATGCAACTATAGGTTATGCACCTAAACTAGATGGTGGATAAGATTTAAAAGAAATACGACGAATTAAACTCAACAGTTGAAAAATATGACGTATGAGTTTTAAGTAACAAAACCGACTGTTTCAGAGAAACCCGTAACAAACAACTGTAGAAAACAGGGGTGAACGGTCGGGGTTACTTATTATTCGGAAAAACCGGATGTAGTTAGTCATGGAGACTGACTTATAGTTTTAATACCGTTTAGATTATACTTCTGACAAGGACGCTTGACGAGCTAGCGGACTACACGGAGCGTAGGATCTTGCTGATTCATACTCCACCGTAATACAGTCAGGGTGAACGGTATGGTAAGGGTTTGTCCGAGTTGTCCTAAGGTTGTTCCTTGGGCTCGGATGTGGTTGATATAACTTGTATGTTGTTATGGTCTCTGGTGTCTCTGAGGGCTTCCTCAGTTCAGGCTTCTGTGCGATCTGTGATAGATTGTTTTCTGAATGTGTTAATTAATATGCATGAATTGTATATATAGCTGCTATTATTTACTGTTGTTGAGTTAACAGTATGGTTCGTAATATGAACCTAATATATATAAAACGAACTAGCGGGCTATGGTGCTATCTTATATGAAATATAAGGAACATAAGTAAAACGTTGTAGCACTATGATAATAACACATACATATTATCTGAGACTTTTGTACGGAGCATTGGCCTTTTCTATACGCCGCTCTCGTATCTAACACTGGATCCCGAGTTTACAAACTCCGGATTGGACTAATGACCTTGGTCTGGCTGTGTTAGAAATTTGGTAATGCGATGCGATGGTATAATTAATTAATTAATGGAATGGAAGTAAAGCCAAGAGGATGGCTCTTGGTGTGGCGCTGTGATCACAAAAACGATACCAGGATGTCCGCGTAGGGTCCGTAAGTATCAAGAAAATTTCCCGTGAGCTAGAATGGCTCGTTGGTCGGAGACTCTACCGTTGGAGTGGCTACTGCCGTGGGTACCCGCCATAATATATGGGTAACTAGAGACATGTCGTTTTTAACGAGACATTGTCACTAGGTATAACTGAACAACTAAAAACAATTGAGACTTATATAGTGGCGAACAATACCATGGACGAGACTAAATACTTGTTTTATTCTCGTTGTTTCGTTTGTTGTTCATTGGTTATTGTGGTTATTTTATTGTGTGTTGATGGTTGGATGGAGCCTACAAGGCTAAGGTAAATTAAATATGAAAACTGTACGCTACGGCGAATGTACATGGTACATTAAATTGTTATTGCTGATACGTCGATATACAAATGTTATTTGAAATGTCTATGAATGTTTGGTTTGGATGGATGACTAATGTTAGGATATTTGGATGTGATTGATTATGTACATTATACATTTATGCTTCAGTTTAGATTATAACTGTAAATGGAAAAGGCATGAAACCAATCTAATAACAAGATGGTTAAAATGACAAGTGACCATTAGGGTCCAGGCCCGGCATACTCAGCGTTTATCGCTGATACTACACCATTTCAGGTTGTTGACCATTGTCGGAGCTGAAGAGCAGGAACAAGGTAATTGGAGATGTTGTATAGTTATGAAGATGGTGTATGGTCTTATGGAAAGGTTATGTATTTTTCAGGATTGGGTAGTCGCTCACTTGTTGATGTTATGGTTATGGACTTAGTATGATGTATAGGAGTTTCTCGTTATCACTGCGGTTAGCAGTTGTTTATTTTGGAAGTTGGATGTAGTTTGGCTACGTTGCTCGCATGGGCGAGTAATGGCCGGTGACACCCGAGTGAGTTTTGTAATTGTTGTTATTTTCCGCTGCAAGACGTTTTAATTATTGCTACGTGAGGGATTATATCGTGATTATTGAGAGGGGTGTTACAGTAGATCAATCGAAAAAGGAAAGAAAGATGAAGAAAATAGGCATTTTTATGCCTTAGGAGCTTACCTAGAGCTTGAGATCTCATCAATGGTGCTTGTAACTCTTACCTACGGTGGAGGGGAGCCAGAGAGAGCTCTTGGACAGAGCAAACTCGGCTGGATGGAAGAAATGAAAGGGAATGACCTAATATTGTCTTAAAGTCACTTTTTTGAATATTTTAGGTCATTATTGTTTTAGTGACTCATCAATGTTTGATTGATGCTGATAATTGAAGGGGAATTCGGTGGAGACAAGGCAAGGAGGCAGCCGAGCTTGATTGACAAAGGTAGGCATGATTGGAGCCAATTTTGAATGAAAATGAGATAAATAATGTTACTTTAGTTTACTTATTGTAAGGTCACTAAGCACTCTTGTCTTGTACCTGCTTGGAGTACCGAAATGCAAAGGAAAAGAGGAGCAAATGGAGGCTCCAAATCGGCTGGCTCACATGGGGTAAGGTAAGTGGAGCCCACCTTTTTGTTTTATAAGGTAAAGTTTACTTTTTTGTTATTTTATGTAAAAGTAAGGGACTATATTTAATTGTCACATGTCTCTTGTCTCTTGGTCTGTTAAGAGACTTAATTATCTGATTTTATGTAGTCCATTTCGTGGTCAATGGTCAACATTGACCAACTTAGTCAATGTTGACCCAAACGGGCCCCATATTAGGGTTTTATTAATATTTTAATATTAATTTTGTAAAAATTCGTAAATTTCTGGAATTAAATTCCTAATATCATATAATATGATATTTTATTATATTTAAAGGTATTTATAACCTTTTAGCTCACTTAAAACCAATTTAGAAGGCGATTACACAAAAACGTGCTTTAAGGAGTTTTACTGCACATTTTGTGTCGCCAGGTGTTTCTGAGCTTGGTTTTCTTTGACAACGGTATTGTTGTGTTCCTTACATGATATTTGATCATGTAACTCAATTTTATATCATTTAGAGGTCATTAGACCTTTAAGGTTTCTTAGAGCACATTTTTGCCCTTTTTGACCTTGAAGCATGAAAGTGCTTGTTCTTTGTGTTGGAGTGTTGCCCAACAATTATAATATGTTTAGTAATGTGTTAATATGCTTAGGACAAATTTTTGGGTCCTACATAGTTCATTTGGGTATTTATTTACCCTTAACAGTCAAAGGGTGCAACATCTTGTTTTGTGTTGACCACTGTTGTTCTCAGTTGATTTTCAAAGGCATGTTTAGGCCTTAATTAATGTGATTAGATATTTAATCCATGTTTAATAAGTTTGGGGTATTTCAGTCACACTAGGCTTAATATGAAAAATAGGTGTTTTAGATGCATTTCAATTGAGAGACAAGTTATGTTTACGTTCATTAGATAAATGCATCAAACAACACTCTTTATGTTAATCTTTTAAAGAAAGGAATTCCTTACATTTAGGGGATTTTTTGCATGTTAGATGTTGTGCTCATGTGTTGAACCTATGTGTCCAAGATGGTTACAAGGTTTAAATATTTTGCAGAAACCAATTAGAGATGTACGTCACTTGCTTAGAGTCTCATTACTTGCCTGTTATACTTTCAAAAATATGTGCAAAGCTGTAGGTTTGAAAGCAAGACATTTCTATTTAGACACCCCTACACGTAGGAACTCAAACTGTGATTTATTAGCAAAAACTGACAATTATCAAACAATATTGACTAGCATTCATAACTCGGGTGTTATAAGTGAAGCTGATTATTTGTTTCCAGAACTAGGGATTGTTGCTATGAAGGTTTGTGAAGTGTTACAATGTTTTAGTGATGCTACCAAAGAATTTTCGTTGGTATGAACCTAATGTCTATCTTTTAGTCAAAGAGTGTATTACAATCATGCATGCTCTCGTTAATGCAAGAGAGTATCCTATGATTTTCATGATGATTCAAGACATGATTACAAAATGGCAAAATTATGTTGGTGAATTTCCTTTAATATATTGTGTAGCTGCAGTTCTTCATCCTAGTGTTAAACTAGAGAGTTTGAGATTACTTCTATCATATTGCCACTCCTCATTGTTGTTAGATGATTTTAAAGTTGATGCTCATGTTACAAATTTTTGCATGACTTTCATGATACTAAAAGTTTAGACCAAATATAGATTCAAGTCAGCATGGTAGTAGGAGTAGTAGGGGGAAACCACCTCTTTCTAAACCTAAGTTTGTGAAATTGATGATAGATAATATTCTTAAGAAACAAAAGTCTACTAGCTTAGGCTCTACCTACTCCACTTATGATGATTATCTTGATTTGACTTACAATTTAGATGATGATGAGGTTGTTGATGTTCTCAAGTGGTGGGAAGGACATCAACCAAAGTTTCCAATCTTAGCTCAAATTGCACGAGACATCCTTACAGTTTCTGCCTCAACGGTTGCTTCTGAATCAGCATTCAACACGGGTAAATGTGTGTTGGACGATAGAAAATCATCCTTGGTGCCAGATTCAATAAAAGTATGTATAGACAAGTACGATTGGGATGCTGCTGAGATACGTCACAAGGACGAAACCAAGAGAATGCTCCTTTTGAAGAAGATGATTGCTTGACACTGAACGCCAGCAGTTCAGATCAAGGAACTATTGATGGTAGTGATGATGTTGGGATTCTTGATTAATTTTTAGTTTATAATGATTGTAATATTAAGATATTAGCCGAACTTTGAACTTGGAAATTAAAACGTAGTATTTGAACTACTAGTAGAATTGTAACATAATTAGGATTGTAATAATAGAATTGCGTGGGCTTTGATTCCTTCAGGATACGTAGGTAACTTATCTTATGATGTTATATCTTAAGATAAGTGCAAGCCCAAAAAATAAATAAAATCTTGATTTTCTTATAGTATATAAGATTATTCAAAAAATATTGTCATTCGTATTATAACTTTACAATATTACTAATAAGCCATAAATTACACAAAGTCCATCATTAAAGAAAGCCCGGTTGCAGCCCGGAACCGGCTTGGGACCTGTTGCGGTCCCTCTAAAGTAAAATGGGACCGGGACCGGCCCGGGATACTAGTGATCCGGGACTGGTCCCTCACTCTAGGGACCGGGACCGGTTGAGCCTGGGACCAAGACCAGGACCGGCCCGGCCCGTGGTCACTTCTAAACTAAGAGCTACCATCACAATTTAAGATTTCTTAACATTAACCTGTAGACACCGAATATTTTACCACATTTTTGTATATTTGTGCACACAAGCTCTTGTGGTTAGGTGGTAGTTGCAAACAATTTTAGACTAGAGGTCACAAGTTCAAGGCACAAAGATTACATGGTTTACGTTTGTTATTATTATTTTCTCATAGCATTGGTTATTTTGGTTTAGTTTATCGTTTTAATTTCTTTTTACACTTTTTTTTATTTTTTTTATTTTCTCGTTGGATAGCGTTGGTTATTTTGATTTAGTTTATCATTTTTTGTAACAATGATTACACTTTTTGCATTTTTTTTAGTTAGATTTTTCTGTTATTCCCGTTAGCTTGTAGCATAACTATTTTGGTTTAAAGTATCTTTTTTTATTATTAGTCCCTTTTTGTTATTATCATTTCCATGTTTGTAGGTAACAAAAAAAAAGAAGTTCAACAAGCGTGAATTAGTAACGGATTTTATCATGTTGCTTATTTTTATTTTTCTCATCTTTTACCCACCCACCCACTATCAATTAGTGGAATTGTTGAAGGAAAAAAAACCACAACAAAAGAAAATAATAATCCAACGTTCATATTACTCTTTCCAATCATCCGGTAACAACTTCCATCTTCGTAGTTTTTGTTTATTTTTTATTATTAAGTATTACACTTTTTGCATTTTTAGTTGATTTATCATTTTATATTTATTTATTTATTATTTGCTTCTTGTTACCATCATCTTCATGTTTGTACAAAAAAAACACGTTTAGCAGTTGTGAGTTAGTAAATGATTTTATCATGCTTATTTTATTTATTCCTCTTTTACTTTTTGTCTAATAATTCACCCACTATCAGTTAGTGGATCTAAAAAAAAAATGTAATGTTCATATTAATCTTTTCAGTTATCGTGTACGACTTCCTTCTCTTTATGTTTTTTTTTAATTTTGGTTTATTTATTTATTTATTCTTTTTTTTACATATTATTATTATTATTGCTAATGGAAGAGTGAAAGAGTGGGAAGTCCCATTATCTCAGTCATTACAACTGCTATCCCCCAATTTTCTCGAATTTACCGTTTCACATATTTAATTCTGCCCCTATAAAACAGCCGACGACAAAGGAGAAAGAAAAGAGATCAAAAACAAAATCATATGATTCAGAGCAGTGGCAAGAAAAAAAACCGAAGGGAGTGAACAAGAAAAAAAAGAAAGCACGGCAGAAGAAAGGCACTCTGTTTTATTTTGAGAACTTTCAGTGATTGTTCTCGTCACCTCCTTATTGTCGATCCAGTAGAAAGCCGATTTGTTTCCTTCTAAGCAAATCCTAATCCTGCACCGCCATTTTTTAATGTTGATATCCTGCTGCAGATAACTTTCAACGTGCCGTCAAGTTTAGGTTGGTTTGTTCTCAAACTCATTATAATAATAGATTATATTGTTCATCTATACGTATGTTGAGGAATGACCCATGAATTAATATGAATGATGAGGTTGTAGGTGTGATGATGTCTCTTATGTGTTTTTTTTATAAACAAAATTCACACCGTTCTTGAAGTCGTATGAAAATTAAATAAAGGTTGGATCATAAGTCGAGCCTCATAAATTATTCATGGGCAATGATGTAACCTGAGCCCTCAACATTGTATATATATATATATATATTTATGTTCTTTTTTTATATATTTATTGGACTAATTTTCTTTCTTTTTAATCTATGGCAGACGTTTGTAGCTAACGCCTTGCTTGTCACAGGTAATGGAACGGTTTAGGCTTCTAACTGTTTTTTTTATTATACTGTTTTATGATTGCATTGTCACTAGATGAGGAATCCATCTTGCCTCTTAAAGGTTGGAGATGGAGAACTCATAATTATGAGAGTGTCCACTCTCATAATGCTTTTCCTCTAGCGGAAAAGTTACATATTCCAAATCTTAGAGCTTATACATGTTCGAATATTGCATAACTCATTGTTCTATTGTTATTATTTTAATTTCATATTTTTCTTCTAAAATCCGATGATAAAAGTAAAGATCGAGTTATCTCGGGGGAAAAGGGTACTGCTTCCACGCACCTCCCCAATTCTTAACCTAGCCCCCGAACCTAGATTTCTGGTTAAAAGTTTGTAATATCATTTTGGGCAATCTCATGTAATTTTTTTTATGTAATTTATAGTTTTAGGGTTGTAATTACATGTGTTCGAAAAAAGGAATTAATGAGAAGATTATATTGCTATTTCTATTTCATGTCCATATGATATTCCTTTATAATTGGATGGTTAAATTAGATGGCGACTCAATAACACTCAAATAATTGTTAAACCCGCGTGGGGACTTTTTTAATTAAGGAAAGACGGGTTTTCCCCTTCACAAACTGGCGACTCTGCTGGGGAAGATCGAATTTATTTAGTAGGCTAAACTTGAAATTATCATCGGATTTTTTTTATGTGTGTTATGTTTTATTCATTTATTTGTTTTATTTATTTATGGCTCTTTTTCTTTAAGTTTTATTGGTTTGTATATATACGCATTGCATTCACTTTATTATTCCATATGCATACATAAAAAAAATCCCTTAGGTTGTGACTTGAGTAGTGGGGATTGATGACCTCACACTCAATGTCCACTAAGAGTCTAAAAGGCTGGAATGATGAGTGGTTGCATACGGCTTCCGTTTCTCTCATTTCCTACCCTCGCTCTGCGATCCGTCCCTAATCTTCTATCCAGCTTAGATTTCCCACATACACCCATTCATAACACATTCACATGTACACTTGCTTGTGTATAAATCTATGCTCTGTTTGGTGTAAATTTTCTTTTGAGCTCAAACCTTGCTTCTTTTTTATTTTATTTTTGCAAAAATCATTTTGACCTACCTCTTTTTATTATTTTGTCCAAAAAAAAATCGTCGGATTGGAAAACTTTGAATCCTTTTCAACAAATGACCAAAACAGGCTTCAAATTCTTTTTTTCTTTGTTTTAACAGAAATGGAGCTCTTTTTGCATGATGAAGCCCTTCGCTGGAATGATACCGGAAGCCCTGAAGAGTTCAACTGTTTGTTTAGGAAATTGAAGGATTGGGCCCAACAGTTATCTTGTGATTTCTCACTGAAAATTTCTATATTTGGATGGCTTTCGAAGTAAGAAGACCTTGTCCGAGCAGTTCTTCCTTTTTGGTGCCCCAAAGAACATCTATTTCGATTTGGTCATCAGGAAATAGTTATGTTGCCTGAAGAATTTGATGCATTACTCGGGCGCAATCCACAAGCTCCTTCAGCTAGGCCGAAGCCGGATAAGGGAGGCAAAGAGTATTTAAGTCAAGTCCTAGGCATTCATACAGATCTCCTGTGGTTCTGGAGGCATTTTGACGGTTCATACAGAATGTGGGAGGCTATTGAACACTATGAGATTTTTTCCAAGCCTGACAGAGATAAGAAAAAGGAGTCACTTATAGTCACTCTTTGTCTGATGGCTCTCTTCTTATTTCAACATCCAAAGTTCCGCATCAACCCCCGCTTGTTGGCAATCCTAGGACAATTGAATGAAGGTGCAAGCATCGGAACATTAATTGTGGCAGAAATTGTAAAATCCCTGGACAATTGGGCGGAGTCCATTACGCGAACAACCAAAAAGGATGAACCTTTCTTCTTCACTGGAAGCATACTACTCTTACAGGTTTGGCTAGTCGAGCATCTTCAGATTTTTAGAGAATATAAGCATGGGAAGTTCACTTTGAAAAATCTGTCCACACGACAAAAGATCCCAAATCCAGAGAAAGGATGGGAAGACTTCTTTGGCAACATCAAGACAGGCATCCAAATCCGATGGGTGGAGAGCGTTTGGAGGCTAGTGAATAACGTGCAAAGGCTAATGAAGAAAAATTACAAGCTTTAACCCAGCTATTGCAAGGACGTACTGAGCTAGTGGTCCAACCCCATCATCACAACCCAAACAATGACTTGAGCTTTGAGGATGATCAGTACCCTCCGGGCTTTACACCACCACTCACCCAGCCAACCCAAACTTTTACCATTCACCCAAACCCCACTTATCTACCCACAAGCCAAGCTCACCAAACTGTCATTCCTCCAACAGAGCAAATTGCTAGCCAACAACCATTTCCACACCCACATCAAACCTTACCCATACCACCTTTCATGTCAAACCGCCACATGCCATAACCAACCATTCCTGTTACTATCCCCACCTCTTCCTTCAATCAAACATTAATCCTCCACAAACACCACTACTTTTCAACCCACCCAAACTAGAGTGAACCCACACACATATGACCCATCTGTCCTGCAGCTCGTAACTCAAATCAAGGAAATTCAAGAGAAAATGGATGACTTATCTCTCAACAATGCAAGGCCAAGTACTTTAAATTTCAAACTTCTAAACCCATATCCACAGGCCAGGTTACCAGACCAGGTCGAACTCCCAACCATGGATAAGTATGATGGCAGAGGTGATCCCACTTTGCACGTAGTCATGTTCGAGAGAAGGATGACGTTGATAGGGCTTACTGAGGAGATGAAAATTCAAGCTTTCTCGTGTTACCTCACTGATCATGCTCTAAAGTGGTTCTTGAAACAAGACCTTCAAAACTAAAGCTACAGAGAAATCTGCCAACTCTTTGTAGACCACTATGCTTACAACACTCAACTTGATGTAACCAGAAGAGATCTCGAAACCACTCGTCAACGTCAAAATGAGACTGTCACTGAATTTGTGAAAAGGTTCAGAGACAAGGTAGCAGTGATGACAAACAGGCCGACTGATGAGGAGCAAAACAGGATGTTCATCAACAATATGTTACCTGTGTATTCAGAAAAGCTTAAATATCTGCCTTTTGGTAGCCTTGCAGACATCGCAAAAACGGCCTCCTACATAGAAGATGATGTTCTAGCCGGAAAAATCAAGTCTCAATCAAATCAAGGGAACTCAAACTTTAAAGGAAATAACTTTGTGTCAGGTAACAAGTTCCAGAAATTTGATCAGGGAAGTAACAAAGCCCAGCAAGACAAGACTTCACCTGTCAATTATCTGAATAGTGGTTCACAAAATCTGAGCCAGAGGAGTCCGACTCAGTCATTTGGGAATCAGGGTCAAAACTCATTCAACTACACAAGAGTCCCTCCACTAAATTCCTATCAGAATAGGCAAAAGGTCCCGCCACGATCATACACAGATCTTCACATGACTTTAAGTTCAGCCTTTACTAAGTTAAATAAAGATGGCATTCTTCAGCCCTCTCCACCAAGATCAGGAATTTCTCAGCTTGGTCCGTTCCATGATAGGTTTTGTGCCTACCACCAAGTCCCGGGGCACTCTACCGATGAATGTCGAACTTTAAGGAGTGTCATTCAGGATTTGATAGATCAAGGCCAAGTAAAGATTACTCCCGAAAGCTCACCAAACATTAACAGTAACCCAATCCCAAACCACAGAGCTGGAAAAGAGGTGGCTATGATGAACTTGTGTGAGGAAAGTTTGAAAGATTTCACGAATCTGATATCGTACCAGCCTGATTTTATTCCTACATATGCTTGTGGCGGAATAAAATTGGAGGGTGCAATTTATGAAAGGTGTGGATTGTTTAGCGAAAAAATGGGAAAAGTGGCAGAATGTCTAGTGGTTATCTTGACATATAGTGTGGAGGATAACCACGAACAGAGACATACTCAGCAAGTTCCGTATGTGTTAGGGGCCGATGAATATAGCAATGTTTGGAGACCATATTCATCATTTGACCCGATCAGGAAGACATTTTAAACCCTCATCCTTAGAAGGCAGTCATCCCACTGACTCGAGTGGTAAAAAGGAGCAGCAAAAGGATCAGAAATTGTGTCTGGAGAGAAAGAATTGATTCAAAAGTTGAAAACCACCTCAATCCCCATGACTATCTGGTCTTTACTGACAATGTCCAGAGAGCACCGTAAGGCCTTGGCTCGACATCTGAATGGTGAAGAGATTAGTGCTGAGACCACCCCAGAAGAACTTGTAGCTCATTTAAGTAAGAACACACCTACAGGAATCAGCTTCTCAGACACTGAAATTTCTTCTAACCCCACACGAGCCCTTCATATTACAGTGAAACACAAAGAATTTAAAATACCCCGGTCTTAATCGATGGAGGAGCGGAAGTTAATGTATGCCCGCTAAGGGTGGCCACACGATTAGGCCATCATCGTTTTGACCCTTGTGACCTGAGTTTGAAGGCATATGACAGTTCTCGACGTCAGATTTTGGGAACACTAAACCTTCCTTTGACCATTGGCCCCATAACTCAAACCTTCAAGTTTATTGTCATTGATATACCATCCAACTACAACCTGCTAGTTGGAAGGGAACTTATATGGGAAATGAGAGCCGTACCATCCACAATCCATCAGAAGTTGAAATTTATGGTTAATGGAAAGATTTTTGAAATCTTAGGAGATGCAGAAGAAGAACAGGAAGTATTTCAGATTGTTGGGAATCGAGGAAAAGAAATTGAATTGGGTGGTTTTGAGATTGGAACCATTGGAAGAAATCAGACCAGCTTTCAGGTGAAAAAAACTGACACTAATCCACCAAGGATCCCAAACTATAGCTCAACGGCGCAAGCCTGATGTAGCAAATGGGTTATGTCGAAGGCGCTGGACTCGGAAAACACTCACAAGGCATAATAACACCTATTGAACTCAAACAGAAAGCTGGAAGAGAAGGTTTAGGATCTGATACAG